>MU228521.1:3603665-3619151 GCA_018584345.1 Thuja plicata | reverse complement strand
TCAAGGTATGTCAAAATTACAGTTGACTCTACTTCAAACATTCATAAAATATGCAATAATCATGATAATGTCATCAAACCAATTGCATGCCCTCCATATGGATGTTATAAAACCAAATTCAAAAGAAGCACATCAATATCTATCTTAGAAAAAAATTTATGTTGTACGAAGTCATTGTACCTTTTTGAAAAATACGTTTTCAACAACATAGCAGTTTTAGTGGGAGAAAAAAAAAACCATTAAAATCAATTAAAAAAAAATAAAAAAAATATATTTAGAATCTAGACAGAAAATACTAGAAGACTCTAGTTTACTTTGTCTTCCGATTTCAAATAGTTTAACGACAATATGCATCCGAATGTGAAAGTTTTTCTCAAAATGTAGAGTTCAATGTCCGTTTAGGCAAAAAAGTGTAACCCACTATTGTGGGATCACCCGGTTGTCTCCCCATCTTCCCATGGTGGATACTCTTAACTAGAGATGGCTTTTGCACTCTTCTCCTCACCACTAGAGCTCTCATTTCCAAATTATATGGTCTACTATTACTGAACCCAAGATGGCTCTATTTTCTTGGTGTTTTCTCTTCCAAGGTCTTCCTTTGGGCCCTCAGCTCAAACACCTGGGTGTTCTTGGTCCTCAGTGTCCCTTTAGTGGGAACCCCAAGTCATTTTGCACATTTTTTGGTTCTGTAGGAGATCTCAATAGTATTGGCAGTGGATTCATGGTTTTTTTAAACCATTACGGCTCGAGCCCTTCTCTTGGCATATGATTATCCTGGGAGACTCTTCGAGACTTCCTTCCAAGTTTACCCAGATTTGGTATACTTTTAGGATGGAGATTTTGTTCAATTTATGGAATCTAGGAATGTTGTTCTTTTCACTCAGAGATTTCTTGATATAAATGTTGCTTTGTATAATAAAGCTTGTATATGTAACAATGTTATGATGCAGATTCAAGTGCAAGCCAATAAAGTGGCTCTGGAGGTGGCCCACCTTCAGGAGTTGTTCAATCATTGGGGCAATGCTCCCTGTATGGTTTCTTGGGTCCCTCCTGATTTGGTTTCTACGGACTATACTCCACCCAGGGGTCGCCACCATGGCCGTAGCTCTTTGGCTCGCCGCTCCTGCACTCCCCGGTCGCAGGCTACCCACCACCACTCTCCCCTAGGGGTGGTGATGATGGTTGGAGGCATCACTCGATTTCTCTGCCTCGTCGTGCCTCTGGTTGGTCTCTAGCTCCGGTTGTGTTTGCCCCTCCTAATGCCCTTGATGTTCATAGTGGCCCTTCCTCCAAGTGGTCCTTCCCCCGCCTGGCTCTAGTTATTTCACTACCTCAAGTGGAGGAGAAAGAAAAAGAAAAAGATGATGCTGCTGATGGTTGGTCGGTTCCTGACCCTCTAGTCAATCCCAGGGATGCTTGGGGTTCTAATGACAGAGATCCTCCTTCGGCTGGCACTGCTCTTGCAGCCTGAAGGATTTATGTTTTTTTATGAATAGTTTTTGTTTCCGGCTGGATGCCGTGTGAACTCTAGCAGGGTGATTTTTATGGCCCTGACCCCTTTTTTGTGAATATATAACTTTAATATTAAATTAATAGGAAAGGAACTATTCATCAAAAAATGAGTTTGACTCATAAACTACATAATTGAACTTTAATATTTATATTATCGCTTGAGACACTATGAAAAATACCTCCAATTTATCAAAAAAAGGATTTTCCTCTTAAAATGGTGCAATAGATATATTGATAGTTTAGTTTTAGAGAATAAATTGTATATATGTAATATCCACTTTTTTAAAAGTTATTATCTTTGATATTTTGATATAGATCTCATTTTATGTTTTATTTCTAAAATTTGAATTTTATGCTTATATGTTGAGTGTTAGCTATAATTTGTATGAGTGTCGATACCATTCTAACTATTCTAAAAGTTGTGTAGACACTCATTAAATTTGAAAAAGTAATTATTTAGGTTTAATCTCAACAACAAAATGATGGATTTGTAAATTTAAAATTGGAATGTCTAAGGAGTTGTAAGTGATCAAAGTAATGACATTACATGACCCATATCTCTAATACCACTTGTAATGTCTCCTACTAGGGATTGCCTATTTAACATGTATAATTATATATTACTATGCAATTTTGTACTTAAGATAGATTAAGAGATAGTTAATTTACCCCTAATACACGTTGTAAATGTTATATTACTATGCAATTTTGTACTTAAGTTAGATTAAGAGATAGTTAGTTTACCCCTAATACAAATTGTAAATGTTATATTGAACCTAGCCCTTACTTCTTTACTAATACCTAATGGAGGATGGGGATTTATTGTCATAGGATGCTTGAAACCTCCTCCACAATTAAGCCCAAGGGTTTCATGAACATCCTTCAACACCACCACTTGGCCCAAGGGTTTCATGAACACCCATCAATACCACTTCTTAGGAGTCGCCTAATTTGGGATGGATTTACTCACCTCTCCCTATACAAACCATCCATCCTTCCAAAGGAATTAATGAAAGATTTAAGATTAAGCCAATATAGTTCTTCATTATATTATAAATGTATATATTTGATTTATATATTTACTGTATTATGTCTTATATATTAAGACTCTCCAAATATATATTCTTCTCCTATTTCATGCCTTTGGGAATGATTTCAATCCTTATTAAATAACATTGGTATTGAATATTTGCATCTTATTGGGAAGAGACTCTCTCTCTCTCTCTCTCTCTCTCTCTCTCTCTCTCTCTCTCTCTCTCTCTCTCTCTCTCTCTCTCTCTCTCTCTCTCTCTCCAAATGAAATTATATTCTTCTTTTTATATCTCATATTTGACCACTCATTAAACTTAATTACATTTTAACTCAATTCTTTTATATTTATTTATAATTTAAATTTAATTCTTTTATATTTTATTTCAGATTTTATTTACATTTATTTATATTTTAATTTAATTCTTGTATATTCCAATTCAGATTTTATTTATATGTTAATATTATTATTATTATTATTATTATTATTATTTATTATTAAATCTTATTTTAGAAAGGGAATATACTTTTTACAATTATGTCACTTAAAATTTATTTATTTTTGTTTTATTTATTTATTATTTATTATTTATTTATTATTAAATCCTATTCGTAAAGAGGATATCACATTTTTTCCCAAACACTTCATAATTAATCATTTTTTAGATAGATCAACACCCTTGCAACCTCCCTCCAATATAGAATTTCCAAACTTTCTTATAGTTCCTTTCCCCTTTTTATTAGGCCTAGGCAAGGAAATTTCCTTACTTTTCCATTTAGAGGGAGGGGTAGGCACCTCCTCTCTCGCTTTTCTAGATTCACCTCTTCCTCAAAAATCCACTTAGATAGAAAATATTCTCTAGAAGATCGTGTTCTTTTTTTGGACTTCTTTGGGTTTGGTAGGGGTCAAAGCTTTCATATTATTAACAATGAGTAGAATGAGATTCTTATTAATAATGGGGAGATTTGGGTTGGTAAAATATAAAATTTTCCAAAGATGCGAGGAGGAAAAATGTTAGGGAATCCAATATTTGATGTTAAAATAAATAGTTAATGTAATCAATAAAGTAGTTTTAAATTAAAATAAGATATTTTAAAATTGATATTTGTACATAAATGTATTTAAGATATCTATACTAGTTTTTAAAATTAAATTATAAAATACTTTAATTTTTTTTTAATTATATGTCTAGTTTAATGGACTACTTGTAGTAAACTTTAAAAAGTAAACTATTATTAATAAATAAACTACAAATTATATATTTCTAAAATTTGTGTTCTTAGATCCACCAAATATTATTTTTAAATTAATAATAAAATGAATGTAATACACTAAATCAATATTCAATGGGAAGAATATGGTTTTAAAAAATTGAAAACCCATTTGAAAATTGGTGACACCCCTTTTTAGCTAGAATAGATCCAAATCAAATAGTTTCAATTGAAATTAGTCTATGCTAATTATAGAAAATATGTCTCCATGCATATATTTTTTAAAAAATTCTCTAAAATTGAGTTACAACTAACTACAACTTTCCATTTAAATATTTCTTAATATACTAGCATAAAAACTATTACAAATGCCATCCTTGGAATCTCAAAATTTGCTCCTATTGGTGGTGAAACTCATCTTCATCTAATCTTCATAGTGGATAAGAACTCTCTTTTTGAGGGAGTACAATTTTTTCTAATAAAAATTCTTCTCATGGTTATCGTATCTGTATTTATACTTTTAATACTTATCTCCCTCGAGATCAACTGATAAACTTTCAATTACCTTAGAGAATTGAAATTTTTTTCTAAGGCTACTATCCCTTTTAGGAAAGTGTTATTTCATAGATTAATTATCCCCTCTACATCTTCTTCTTCTTCTTCTTATTATTCAAAAGCAACTTTGTTTCTCTCATCAATTATCTATCTATCAAAGACTCTAGCATTAGCAATGAACTCAATTATGTGGTAATCATCTTTTAATACATGAAATTTTCTGACGCTATCAAATATATCTATTGTAGGCACCAACTCCACTAAGAAATTCCTTAGCTATAATATACTTGCAACTATTTCTAAGGAATATAATATATAATTCCCTTTTGGAGGTATGAGATCTATACTGAATTCCTCAAAGTCCTCAATTAGGCTCCATACCCAGTTTCTATAGGTAGTCAACCTTATATCACAACACGTGTGTTGGTTCCTAACTTGTTTCACCACATGTTTTGAATATCGTTGAACTTTCAAACATTTTGTCTTTTTTTGAAGTTAAAACAAAAGGCCTCTTACCAAGCCTTCACACTTTGTGATTTTATTAGTGCATCCAAACTATAGTCTATAAGAAGCTAAAAATGCTTTCTTTTATAATTTACTATTACCACTAGCTCTACTACCTTGTTTTGATCTAGGACCATCAAATTTTAGTATTAATATTTCTACCTTGGTTTATGACTTCTTATCCTTAGTTACATCAGAAAAATTCCTTGTTTTTAAACTAGGGTGTGTGTAGGATCATGGTATGCCAAACTATGCCCTTAAGTGACAACAAAATTTCATAAAAATAGGGTTAGGCAACTTGACGTAAAAAATTGAATAATTTATCAACCTTATATCGAAAAGATGTAAGAGAATCTGTAGGAAATTGAATGTCATTTCTAAGATACTAGTTGTTTTTTGAAAAAAAAAAAATCTATTTTATGAAAATTTGAAATTTCAATGCAGTAGTACACAATTTTAGGAAAAAGATAAGAAGTAGGTGTATGTCTGACCACCCTAACCACAATCAAATGATAATATTTTTTTATGAGATTATAGATATAAGTAGAAGACTCATGTCTGGACATGACACATACTTTTGTGTATTTTTTTTCCAATGGCTATAATATACTTGCAACTATTGCTAAGGCATATAACATATAATTCCTTTTTGGAGGTATGAGATCTATACTGAATTCCTCAAATTCCTCAATCAGGCTCCTTACCTAGTTTCTATAGGTAGTCAACCTTCTATCACAACACGTGTGTTGGTTCCTAACTTGTTTCACCACATGTTTTGAATATCCTTGAACTTTCAAACATTTTATCTTTTTTCAAAGTTAAAAAAAAGGCCTCTTACCAAGCCTTCACACTTTGTGATGTTATTAGTGCATCCAAAATATAGTCTATAAGAAGCTAAAAATGCTTTCTTTTATAATTTACTATTACCACTAGCTCTACTACCTTGTTTTGATCTAGGACCATCAAATTTTAGTATTAATATTTCTACCTTGGTTTATGACTTCTTACCCTTAGTTACATCAGAAAAATTTCTTGTTTTTAAACTAGGGTGTGTGTAGGATCATTAATATCAAACTATGCCCTTAATGGAAACAAAATTTCATAAAAATAGGGTTAGGAAAATTGACGTAAAAAATTGAATAATTTATCAACCTTATATCGAAAAGATGTTAGAGAATCTGTAGGAAATTGAATGTCATTTCTAAGATACTAGTTGTTATTTGAAAAAAAATTAATCTATTTTGTGAAAATTTGAAATTTCAATGCAGTAGTATGTAAATTTTAGGAAAAAGATAAGAAGTAGGTGTATGTCTGACCACCCTAACCACAATCAAATGATAATATTTTTTTATGAGATTATAGATATAAGTAGAAGAATCATGTCTAGATGTGACGCATACTTTTGTGTATTTTTTCTAAATAGATAATTAATTTGAAAAATAATTTTATTTCTTTCTAAACCAATTTATCTATCAAAGTTTTTTTGTGGTTCAAGAGACTGCTCTGAAACTAGGTCTCTCACATCCACTCTCCAAAACCCAATGAGTGTGAGTGGTCTCTCAGCCATGATTCAAAAGGTCACCTTGGTGGTTGTTTATTTTCTCTTCTTTGTGTCCCCTATGGATGGGTGATGCCATTCTATCAGAGGTGTCATCTTTGGAAATATCTAGACCTATGGTTTGATCATAGAAGACATTTAGGGATGTCATGGTGGACAAAATCTATTTCCAAAGGAATCCAGATTCATTAGAGAGCACACCCCATCAGAGGAGCTTCCTGAACCACATGATGAACAAGGAACAGGTAAGGATTCATTCCTTGCCACTTCGTTGATTGTCAAACCTAATGATTGTATGGATAAATCTATTGATTTAGAAATTAATACCTAAAGATACCGCCATTTTTATGGAAACTCAAGGCACTTCCAAAATACCCTTGTATTCCTTCATGAATGAATGGTTATCAAATATATGGTCCAAAAAATTAGGCCTCTAGTTCTCCTTGTGCAAAATGGTCCAAAGGGGCCATTTTATTAACTTCTTTAAAAGTCCTCTTTTGTAGAAGGAGGCTATTAAAAGGTAGTTATGGTTGGTAGAGCCTTCAATTTTTAGAGAAATATCCTAGTCTATTGAGGAAAATTATGAAGAGATCTTAGCCCTATCTTTCCCTAGATGGATTACGATTAAGAATGTTCCTCCATTTTTGTAGAATTTTTTACCAAAAACTTTGAAACCCATTGGTAAAGTAATAAGGATGGAAGAAACTAACTCAATTTTTCTGTACATGGATGCAAGGTTGTTGGTATCCCTCAATCTAGGGGTTGATATCCCTGAGTGGATTAGGATTGATTTACAAGATATTTGAATCTCCTACTCGATTGAGGTACCTGGTGGCTTAAATGCATGTTTTCTCTGTAGAAGGGAAGGGCACAAAAGAAGGAATTTACCTCTCATCAAAACCAATTATAGAATTAAATTAATGGGGATAACAATAAAAATTCTCTCAACCCTAATAATAGTCCAAGAAGACCTAGTTTGAAAATTAATAACCCTAACTCAAATAACTCGAGGGTTATTAAAGACATGCATAATAAGATTATCAATGATCCAAGCCATGTGGTCTCTAATGGTAATAAGGATGTTGGTATTTTTAAAGAAAATACCTCACCAGTGGATCCCTCTCTAGTTGATGATAGTCACACGGAGGCCATGGCCACTAAATTTAGAGAGCTAAAATAAACTCTTATGCGTTATTTCTTCCCAAAGAGCAGTTATAAACCTCCCGAGGTTTTATATAATGTGAATAGTTCACACCACACTCACATAACCCTCAATGCTTAGCAATTGGATGTTAATATAATTAGGAGACTTTTGAGACTAGATATAAGTTGAATAAAGTTATTATAAGTGGTGGTGATTGCAATGCAACCCTTAAAGAGACGAGTATAATACAAATCAAGAACCGAGCTAGGGACTCTAAACCCCAGAGATATTTATTCCTGATGAAGGGGAGACCTTTGTCAATGCCAGTAAAGAAAGGGGGCCTAAAGATCTTGGGGTGACAGGAAGTGGGGATTCCTCTATGGAAACCTTCTTAGAATATAATGTTCTAGATTGAGAGGATTCTATTGGGGATTTTAAAGAAAAATAGGACTTAGAGGACTATTTATCTAACTACTCTCTCATTTTTACTGCCACTATTGTTACCTCCCGTTTAGGTACCCCCTTTTTTTGGTAGGGACACTAATTGACCTATCATCAGCAATGGGCCTCCCTTTGAGGTTAGAGATATGAAAGATGTGGCAAGGTGTGAAAAAGATGCAAATTTTAATGTAGTAGGAGATTATTCTCTTAATCGGGCCATTATCCCCTTTAAGGAAAAACTTGAAGGGGATGTGGTAGATGCGACTCTAAAATTCCATAGAGAAAGGAAGCCAAGGAAAAAATCGAAAGCTAAATAAATTAAAAATACAAAAAAGGAGAAGGTAATAATTAAACCTACCTTAGGAGTTGAACTATCAACTGAATTTAAGGTGAAAAGGAAAAGAGGAAGACCTTGTGGGTCTTCCATCACTAGGAAAGAGAATTATCTCCCTGTGTATTTCCCAAATGCTACAATAATTTTAGATCTTTTATGGACACTACCCCATGAATCCCATGAATTTAAAATGCACTACTTGGAATGTGAGAGGGATTAAGTTCACATATAGGAAATATATTGTTAAGATATTCCTTAATATGCACAAAGATATGGACATCCTGCTTCTTCAAGAGGTAAAGGAAGTAACTTTCAATTTGGAAGTTAATTTAAGGTGTATTTGGAGGGAATCTCAATTCTTTGCCACTAATCACTGCAAGGGGAAAGGTGGTGCTTCTATTCTAGTGATTCCTAAATGGAAATCATTCATCTCCACGTGGAGTGTGTCCCCTTGCAGAAGATTAGTATGGGTGATCCTCGAGGTCAAGGATAAATAATTTGGAGTTTGATCCCTTTATGCTCCTAATGATTATAGAGGAAGAATTAAATCGTGGAAGTGGATGTTCCTCCTAGAAGACATTCCCTATATTGTGGGGGAGATTTCAACATGGCAGAGAGGACACATAATAAGGTTGGAGGAGTAAATTTGAATGGAAGGGGGGAAAGTTTCTACTGGGATAAGATGCTTAATAAATTAACCTTTGTTGACCCCCTAACTGGTAGGAAGCATGATTTTTAAGGTATTTGGTTCATCTGGTGTAATTAACAACAAGGAACTAAGAGGATCTACTCTAGCATGGATAGTTTCTATGTTAATAAATTTTTTTTTACATTTGATAAAGATGAGAAGGGGCTTGACATTTATGTTATCCCTTACATTCTCTTAGATCACCATATAGTTGTGGCTCACATCTCTACTCTACAAGCAACTAGCACTTTCAGCTCTGATAAAGTTGCCTTTTCCCATAATGTTAACCTACTTGAGGATGAAGTAGTTCTCTATGCTGCGGATACCATTAGGCTCTTTAACACAAAAGTGGTAGGGCACACTAGTGAAATTGAGAAATGGGTACAAAACACAAAAATATGGAAGCCTATGTTTCAGTCAATGGGGAAGAAGAAACCAAAACACATTAGATAAAAATAAAATGATCTTCACTATAAGTTGTTGGAAGTAGAGGATTGCATACAGAAAGATCCATTTAATAATGAGGCTAAAGACGTTCTGTAGTTTTCTAAAGATTCTCTAAGGAGAATTCAAAACATAAAAATACAAGGGGCTAAAGTTAGAGCTAAAATGAATTAGTTAAATTATGGACACAAAGGATCAAAATATTTCTCTCTATTTCTCAAGAGAAATGAGTCCAGAGAGAAGATTGATTGTATATGTGAATGGAATTAATCTGATGGAGCCAAGTGAGATTCTCAATGCCTTTCGATAATACTACAACACCCTTTTTACATCAGAGGACACTGAACCAATCATGGAAGAATCTAGAAACAAAATCAAGGGCATTATTCTAAATAAGGTTAGTAGGGATGATGCATAAATATTGGGGAAAAATATGTAAAAAGGAAATTAAACTAGAAATTAAAGCATTAAACACTGATAAATTTCTAGGACCTGATGGACTACCCACATAATTTTATAAATACAATATAATATGGGTGGGTCAATAACTATGTAAGCTATACAAGGAGGACATTATGTAGGGCTCTCTAGGAAGAGATATCAATGCAGGTCTGATTAAGTTAATCCCTAGAGAAGGTAATAAGTCTTAGCTAAAAGATTGAAGGATATTCTTCATAAGATCATTAACCCAACCTAAATAGGGTTTGTTAGGAACAAATACATTTTACAGAATCTTCTGACATGCTGGGAGGCAATGGGCTGGGCTAAAGACTCCAATTAGGATGTAAGCATGTTGCTAATTTATTATGAAAAATAATATGATAGGATTGAATGGAAATTCATCATGCTGATGCTAGATAATTTAGGCTTCCCTAAAAGTTTTCATAATATGGTGAAGGTTTTGATGAAGGACGCTAATGCTAGAGTAGAGGTTAATGGTTGCATATGTGAAGGTATCATCTTGTCTAGATATATCAGACAAGGTTTCCCCCTTACACTTCCCTAATTTTTTATAGAAGAGGATGCCCTATTTTATCTTTTGAGAGATAAATCCCTCTCCTGAAAGATAAAAGGGGTTACTCTCCCTATTGGTGATCACATGATTAATGTGCAATTTTCAGATGACATAACCATTATTTTTGAAATGAAGCATACCAATTTAGAAGGATTGACTAATAAAATGAAGTTATTTTCTCAAGAATATAGTAGAAAAATCCCTCTCTCTAATTTCTCATGCTTGGATGAGAGGAGAACCCACCTTAGTGATTTAATATATTTGGTCTTAATTGGGGGGGGGGGGGCATCAAGTGAAGTACCTAGAAATCCACTTTTCAATATAATAAGATTTAAGATACACGTGGATTTGGATCAAGACCAATCTTGATAATAAATTAAGTAAATGGTATAAGAAAAAATTATCTATGACCAAAAGGTTTCGATTATGTCATAAAGTTCTATCTTCCTACAATATTTATTGTACTTCATCTTAGTTGTTCAGTCAATATTAGTATAATCACCTTCAGAAGAAAAATTAGGAACTATCTTTGGTTAGATAGAAAGGGTGACAAGAAGAGACATGCAATAAGATGACAGTAGTGCGCTATGAGAAGGTATCTAGGGGGTCTAGGGATTAGGGACCTAAAATTACAAGAAATCTCTCTTGCAACAAAGTCAATTTTCAAATCCCTTCAAGGGTCAAAGCCATGGAAGATAGTGGTTATAAATAATATTAGCAGAGTTGTATCTTGAAAAGGTTCATGGTGGAAATAGCTGCACCTTTGTGACCATATTTCTGGTCTCTACCCTAATAAGGTAGCCGGTTCCAATATCTTTAATTCTATATGGAAGGGAGGAGAAAATGTGAGACACCTGGTTAAATGTAATGATCTAATATTTAGTGACAATAAAATTTGTGGTGAGAGATCCATTTGGTGGAATATTTAGCACAAAGATAAGCCTCTTGCTTTGATTCAAGGTTTCTCAGCTAGAAGTTGGGAAACTAAAAGGCATTTAGAATCTTGAGGATATCATAAAATATGGATAACTTATCAGTTGGGAAGAATTGAAAAGAAAATTCAATCTGCCTCAGAGTCAATGGAGAACCTTCTCTATTATTAGGAGACTTGTGATCCTCTCTCCCTTCCTAAGAGGCCTGTGGCTTTTGAAGATAGATTCCTCTATTTCCAATAGGCTAATGACTCAATACTCCCCAAAACCAAAGTTAAAGCACTAGACTTTGTTTTATCAGATAACGAGGACATTATTCTTGACTAAAATGCATGTTGGAGTGTAGAATTTGATTCTTCCTCATGGAAAAAAAACCTTTGAAAATATCTGGTATAGAATGCTTGAGCCCAAAAAGAAGTGTTTCTTATGAAAATTGATTATCCATAAACTTCCCATCAAACAACCAAATGGTGACTTTAATACTTGTCCTATATGTAGAACCACCGAGACCCTAAAACATTTGTTCTTTGACTATCCAATTGAAAAATTGATCTGGTACCTCTTTGGCTTCTCTATTAATGTTAACATCACCATAAATGAGATTGTATTCGGTAGTGTCTTGGGCCTCAAGAAAAGTAGTTGTATTTTTTTCTTGCATTTCTGTTGAAATAATTTGGCGCATATGAAAATTTAGGAATGACATCTTTAGTAGCGAGGCTAGAGTCCTTACTGAGTCTCTAAGGAGGCTCATATTATTTGACATTGATATGCATGTATTCATTATAATGTGGCTTAATTAAAATAAATTTGAAGACCTACTATAGAAAGGTATGGTAAGATTGGGAAGATGCGAAATATCCTAGGCCACACATGAACGAGGTCCTCACCTAAGAGATCCCATTTTGAAAAATTACTTTATAAATTTATGGTAGACCTTGAACATAATAGAAAAATGGTGGAGGATGATGTATGGATACCTGAAGTTGTGGCTCCACTTGCCTTCATTGCACTAGGTATTGATACTCCCATTCTAGTTGATGACAAGCTTATACATCCTTATGTACAGTATATGAGAGAGGGAAGGATTCTCAGGAAGAAGGAAGGACCTACAGGATGGACAACTTGGATTGAAGATAAAGGACAAGACATGAATATCCATGGGCATTGATCTTTGTGTAATCATGATATACTCTTCTGTTGTAGTTTTCTTGATAGTTTTCAACGTAGGTTTCTCTTAGTATTTTGACTTCCATTTTTTTGTATTGGATATTATGTATAGATATAGAAGATGATTCTCTCTATCATATCCTATTGATTATGATGTAAAAAAAATAGTACCACATATATATTTTGTTTGCATGATATCTAATAGTAAAAAAATGATAAAATAGATCTCATGCAAACAATAATGGTAGTGATGTTCAAAACTATGAGTTTTTTATCTCTTGAAGATTTTATAGCTAGTGACACATTGAAAATAAAAATAAATAATAAATAATTAAATATTTTTTTTACTTTCCTTTTAAGAATATAAAAACTCATGTGTATGACCACCTTAACTTGGCAAAAAATTAATACATTTTATTTTATTTTTCTTCTAGTATGCAAAGAATAGAATGTGATACATGTTTCGAATTTGAAAAATGTTATATTGTTTGAAAGTTATGGATGTTTTTTAATCAGTCTATCAATCAAGACTTTAGATGTAATACGAGTAGTAAATAAATAATATTTATTTTTTAAACTCACAACTTGGCAGAATTTATATTGGTGGAAAGCTAATAATCTTCTTAAGCAACCATTTTATTTCATCAATTTTAAATTAAAATGTGTCAACTATAAGTTCAAAGTTTGGAAATGTAGGTAGATTTCAAAAAAAAAATTCTTGGGTAGACTTTCTAGGTTTGGCGTTCCCAAACCAAAACCCATATAAATCCCAAGGTAAATATTTGGGTTTGTGATTTGTGTTAGACATATCCGATATTGGATACCTCTCTCTCTCTCTCTCTCTCTCTCTCTCTCTCCATAAATAATGCATTACATAGTTAATTTACTACCTATGTAATGAATTGCATAGGTAGCTCATTATGTAGATAACACACTACATATACAATGCATTAATAATAACTCATAGTGGAAGTTTTTCGATATCAGATACATATATGATATTGAATATGTATCTGATATAAGATACTTTGGCAATTGTGCCAACAGTAATTTTTTAAAATTTTCATGCTCTTAGTATCCAATATCAGATACTATATCCAATATCAAATGCCTTGGAAATGATGCCAATGACCAAATATTGGTGCCTTTGTATACAAAATTTTCATACTCCTAGTATTTGATATTGGATATATATTTGATATCGGATACTTAATAAACAAAAATAAGGTAGTGGGTCATTTGTTTTTATTTCAATGGACCCTACATTCTTTTTGTATCAAAATTCATGGGGTTTCATATTGCAATAGACAAAATAACACTTTTTATTACATATTTTTATTAAATTCTTGTTTGGGAATCATATTTGGTCATCTTTTGGTGGTATAATAGGGAGTAACATTCGCCAAAAGCATAAATGAAAGAGAAAGCTTAAAAAAAATAAAATTGAAGCATACAAACAAAGAGATAGGGAAAACCATAAAAAGAGGAGACATGGTATGTTAAATATTAGTGAAGGTGAGGCCTAAGGTCCACTCGTAAATGCTATTTCAAGTGAAGAGGAGATTGAATATGGAAATATTAAATATGATTTTGACAATGAGAATGAAAATGTAGAGATTGAAAATGAAAATGTAGAGATTGAGAATGAAAATGTAGAGACCAGGAATGAAAATGTAGAGATTGGGAATGAAAATTTAGTGATTGATAATGAAAATATAGAGATTGCAAATGAAAATGTAAAGATTGGGAATTAAAATTTTGCACAAGATATTCAATTTGGAAATGAAAATATAGAGATTGGTCATGCAAATGTTGCACAAGATATTCAATTTGGGATTGGTATAGAAAATAATGCTGATGAAGGTGTAGTCATAAGGAGTCACTTATTGGGTTGTCATTGATGGAAACTAAGTCACTAAAGTCATGAAATACATGTGAAGTAAAGACACAATCGGTAATAAGGTAATGCAAAAAATTGGCCAAGTCTAGAAGATTGGTAGACATTGAGAACATCACTTTGGTGGAAATAATTATATAAGTGGAATTATGAGGAGTGATCGATTCTATTAAGGTATCAAAAACTAGGCAGTTACCATGACTCAGGGATTGGACATCCGACCGAGAAGCTATCCTCCTTTATAGAAACATATTTAATTTATCAACCTAGGGACATATTACTTGAAATGGGCTAGGAAAGTTTATGCACCAAGGATTCTTACTAAGACTACACTATGGTTGTAGGAAACAAATTGCTTTGAAAGGAAACTATTCTATAGTTGTAGGAAATGAATGGTGGAAAGGAAATTAATCTATAGCTGTAAGAATCAAATGATGTAAAGAATGCTGGAAAGGAAATGAGGAAGTGATAATGCTGAAGGAATACTACAACTTGAAAAAAAAAAAAAGACTTGAAAACACAATTATAATGCTTTAACAATTCTGCCACTTTGGCTGCAGGAAGTACTGGACTGTCCTGCGACTTTGGCTGTAGGAGCTATGTTAACACCAAAATCATGATACCAAGATGTAGGAAACTGAAACTACATGAAAATGATTCTAACTAGATAACACACATTCCTCACCAAGTGGGCCCCCTTGAGTGAGTATCCAAACTCAATTACACTGAACTAAAGATCAACACTTCATATGCTATTGATTGAAAAACAAATTACACGATTCATAACAACTGTAAAACAATAGAATGTAAACTATAACTAATAACGCCCTCTTTTCTCACGCAAGAGTGGGGATTAATTTAAATAAGAAAAAACATCTTGTATGCAATGAAACCTAACTTGTTGGGAGCACACTCAGACATGCAAACGTTAGTGATAAACATCAAATAACAACATTATACATATCTAAAGCATACTACTTAAAAACAAGAAGAGATTCATCACAACCTCTGATGAGCCAAACAAGTGCACCCAAGCCTTGTTGATTTGCTCTTA
>MU228521.1:3566861-3586439 GCA_018584345.1 Thuja plicata | reverse complement strand
CTTAATTAACCTTAGTTAATTAATAAATAGGTTTATTTGGTGAGAGTGATGTGAGATAGGGTAGGATCTAGGTTCAAATTAGCTTAATCCAAATTAATTTAGATTAATTGTGGTTTAGTAGAATTTAGGTCATGTGAAGTAATAAATAAATTAAAAATTTATTTAAAGGGGATTAATGAGGGATAATGTATTAAATAAGAGTTAATACATTAAAAGGGATAGTATTTAAATTAAATTCAAATACTTAGGAGAATGAATCATATTTAATTAAATAAATTTAATTAAATAAATTTAATTAAATAGATAGAAGAATATAACAAATATAATTAATTAAAATTAACTATAATGTTATGGGAATATTAATTAAATTAATATAAGGACGATTTTGGACGTCTACACATCTAACTACTAACTAATCACACCATAGGGATAGGAAGAGATTTTATTAAAATCCTATCAAACATAAATGAGAAACTATAAAACTAGAGATAGAATAGGTCCATGAAAGAGGAAAGAACTGCTTTTGACAAAAAATCTAACTTCCCACTCTCTCCTAGATTCCTTCAGAGAATTCTTTATGTTGCCTCAGTCTTTTCTCGACTATTGCCACTTTGATCACTCTGGATTCACTTGCTGGTGTTGCACTTTGATGTTCCTTTGTGTGAGCGTGCTGCAAGACTGGGTCGAGTGTCTAATGCATGGACATGTTTTACCCGGTCAAGGTGATGGTTTATATATTTATGCGAGTTAGAATAAATATATTTATGATAATCAACACCAAAAGATGCATGCGTCATTCATGTTCAAACAACTATTTCATCCATAGAGACATAATCATAATTCCAAAGTAAATAACATAGCATATTCATCCAAGCATAGCATATTTAAGTGTGTTTTAACCATAGCATAGGTCTGGTGGCAACATGCCACATAATAGAAAATATGAGCATATGAGTATAAAGTATTTGAGAAAGTATGTTAAAATAGGGAAAACCATTTTTGCACTGCATCTTGACCCATTGACTCATCTCCAATTTATCATCTACCTCATTGTCTACATAGTTGTATAGTCGCCATAGGAGAAGAGGAGGCTAAAAGGAAAGAGGGATCCACCTTTAAGGTTGAGGTTGCCTTCCCAGGAATATTTATCACTGGACTATTTGCATAGCAGCTCGTAGGTTGATAAGGCTATGAGGTTCAACCTTCTTTAGTGCCAGTGTTAATCTATCCCACCTCTGTCTCAATCCTTTTGCTGCTCTGTTTCCCTCTACTAATGAGAGTTTCTCAAATGCTGCAAATACTTCTTCCCGGTTGCCTAGAATCCTTTTCCTGTGGGTAGAATCCTACAATCCTAAACTATTTCCATCTAATCATAGTATAACCTATAGAGACTACCACTTTCTACTTGCAAGGGGAGTGTAACAGTTTGTTAAATTCCCATGTATTTACTTAGTTATTCTCCATAGTTTATCACATGTATAGACCAAGAAAGTAGAGTAGATAGGTGAATATCACCAAAAAATAACAAGGGGTTCCAATTTGTCACTACAATACTTGGGGTCAAATTTTGATGCCAATTTGCGATGACACTACCATTTGTATGTGATTTTTGTGTTTTTTTTCCAAGTGCCTCCAATTTTGTTGTTATAGCGATGATACCATCGTAATTTTGACACCCGCGTGATTATAAAAAAAAAGAAAAAGAAAAAGAAAAAGAAAAAGAAAGGCTCATTTCTAATTTTTGTATCGAGCTGCGTACGCGCGCAAAGATGGCCTTAACCGTGGTAGATCGAGTTGTGTGTGTGAAGAGGGCTCTTCTGTTGTGGAGCTCAAGCTCAATTTGGAAGCTTGGAATTTGGCAGCCATGACTTGAGGTAGGCATTCAAGCTTTATCTTTTCATTAACTCAATTTGATTTTGATGGCATTTGTTGATTTAATGACACAATATGAATGTTAATACTGGCATTGTTTGCATCTTTGCATTTGGAATGCTTGATGACCTGCGAGCTTTGAGAGCTAGGGCATCATTGCTATTACCTTCAAGGCATTGTGTGAAGTGTTTGATCTCTCTTTATTTGTTTTGTTTTTTTATATTCACTATGTGGTACTCCCCATTTATGATCATTTCATGAGGAAATGTCTTGATGGCTCGCGGGCTGCAGGCTAGGGCATCATGCATTATTTATGAGGTCATAGTTTAATACTGACATTGTTTACATCTTTTCATTTGGAATGCTTGATGACCCACGAGATTTGAGAGCTAGGGCATCATTGCTATTAACTTCAAGGCATTGTGTGAAGTTTTTGATCTCTCTTTATTTTTTGTTGTTGTTGATATTCACTATGTGGTACTCCCTGTTTATGATAATTTCATGAGGAAATGTCTTGATGGATCGCAGGATGCAAGCTAGGGCATCATGCATTGTTTATGAGATCACTGTTTACTACTAGCATTGTTTACATCTTTACATTTGGAATGCTTGATGACCCGTGAGCTTTGAGAGCTAGGGCATCATTGCTATTACCTTCAAGGCATTGTGTGAAGTGTTTGATCTCTCTTTATTTGTTTTGTTGTTGATATTCACTATGTGGTACTCCCCATTTATGATCATTTCATGAAGAAATGTCTTGATGGATTGCGGGCTGCAAGCAAGGGCATCATGCATTGTTTATGAGCTCACTATTTAATACTGGCATTATTTAGATCTTTGCATTTGGAATGCTTGATGAACCGCGAGCTTTGAGAACTAGGGCATCATTCTACTACCCTCAGTGAAGTGTTTGATCTCTCTTTATTTGTTTTGTTGTTGATATTCACTATGTGGTACTCCCCGTTTATGATCATTTCATGAGGAAATGTCTTTATGGCTCACAAGCTGCAAGCTAGGGCATCATGCATTGTTTATGATTCAAAAATTGTCTAGTTTCAAAAACCAGAAACTACCGCCTTAAATATTTCAATGAAAATAACAATGCGACTCTACTTGGATGAAAAAAATAAAATAGATTATGTTGACAAAAATGATCCATGAGGTGGAACAACCACTATCCATTAATTTAATTGAAAGTGATAATGGAATAGAAATATCCATTTTAAATCAATATTGACAAGCATCCTTGTACAATTGTTTAAGTTTTTTTTTTAGTTTTTAAAAGAATCACTACAACAAATAAAAAATGTAACACTAGACATGGTATACTTGCTTCCATGATGTAATTCAAATAAAGGTTATAATTTGTAAGCACAAGCTTTCCACCCGATCACATTATTATTAATAAAAAATTCATCTTGAAGGATATATGTCATGACCAAAACATATCATAGGAATACACCCACTAACTAGGTGTAACTGTATGAAATCAACTACATCAATGATAATTTTGGATTCTACTTAGATACTATGTTACCAGGATCTTCTAGTTTGAGTGTCATTGTTATTGTTAATCATAAATTTATTTGAAACCCCCTGCTTATCCCTGTTTATACTAGGTTAACAGCCCAAAAAGTATGCAATGGTGGAAAAAGCTTCAGCTGACATAGGATAAATAGTGATGCCTTAACCTTATAGTTTCACAAAACACTTAATGGTAAACACTGACTGCAAAGAAAAATCAAATGTTCATTTTTGATATTTGAGTTCAACCAAGCATTAGTCATATAAGCTAAATTGTTCAATTAAATAGGGGAGCATCAACGCAATTGCTGATGATGCATTGTCAATGTGATCACCCTACAATGGGGTTTTGATGATCCAGGTGACTGGCGCGGCTTCTATCACACTTGTAATATTGTATAGCACCCTCCTAACAGTGGAATTGCTCTAGATTTGTTGACCGCTCAACCAGGAAGGAGATTAAGGAATTTGATCAGCGCTGGAATGCTTGTAGTTTAAATTACCGAGGTAGGGTTTTTTCCCTAACCTCTAATCATGAATCCAAAGGGGTTATCGTTCTTTAAATCTTGTTACTTTATCAAAAGCCTAAAAATTATGTGAAATTGGATGCTCCAAAAATAGACAAAATGGAGATAAACATGTCATAATTTTGATTCTGAGGGCCTAAAATAATTTGAATTTGAATTATCATATGTTTCATTTTATTTATTTATTATTATTTTTTGTTTTATTGTGATGATGTGGCATTGGGTATATTGGGGAAAGGAAAAATCACATAAGGAAAAATTGAACAAATTCCAATTTAGGAGGAAGCTTTAATATTTATTTATTTATTATTATTATTATTATTATTATTTTTTCTTATTATGATGTGTGGCATTGGGGTATATTGGGGAAAGGTTAAATCAGATGTGTTGTGAAGCCTTTCTTCCTTGAAAAGTTGGTTTAAACAATCAACCCTCAAGTTGCTCTCATATTGCACGAATATCCTGGTAAGGAATGCACTCAAGGATAAAGTACCATTCAATTTCAACTACCTCCATTGCTATAGAGAATACACATTTTTTCTTCCCTAATTTCTTTGGAAACCGTCTATCTACTTGTCTCATATCTAAGATGATGCCATATGGTTCTTAGTTATGTTACTAATAGTCTATCCTTATCCTTGATTGCCACTAGCAAGTAGTCTTTTTCATTATGTTCCCATGTGGGATTCAACTCTTTAACTCAATGAGTTTTTTCCTTACCAATTTGCTTTCTCCACATGGCAACCCTGAATTTTATAACACGTCTTTTTATCTCTTCATGAGCATTGGGACATTATTGCAATTTAATGTTTCATTTTCTCATCCACTTGTTGTTTTTCTTCATCCATGTATTTTTTTCTACAATATAGCTTCTCCTCGACAACCATTTTTTACCAATTATGAAATCTGAAATTAAGTTGCCTTGATATGGAATTAGTATGTTTGTATCCATCTTTTGTGGTGATGCTAAAAATTAATCATCATATCATGCTTAAGAACACTACCTTAGAGAGCTTATGCCAGAAATAAATAAAGCATAACATCATCATAAGATAGCAGAAAAGAGACACAAATCAACAACATAAGAGCATCATATAGTACAAGACTTACATGGAGAAAATCTTATGGGAAAAAATCCACCAAGAAGAAAGGCCAAGTATGCATTATAATTTAAATAAATGAGATTTCAATACATTCACTTCCATTCTCCTCTTTGCCTCCAACATAGAAGCATCTATATACTTGTGAACAGCCTCTTTATGGCTCAACATGTCCTTGTTCTTACAAAGTAATTCTACATTCAATTGACAACAAATTGGAAGAAATCACCTTATAGAAGACAAAAAAAGGTTGATCCATTTTATGTGTGGTGGTAGAGGGATTTGTAGGGTCTTTAAGAGTCCAAATCAATTTATTGGAGGCCATAAAGCTCATAAAGCATGGTAAAAACATAAAACTCATAAAACTATTAAAGATAGTTATTCAATTGTGTATTGTCATTGATGTTACACATGTATTTACAGTTATGTAGTGATGTTACACAAATGTCTACATTTAGACCGAGCACAGTTGGTGAATGGAAAGAGTTTTTTAGTGTTGACCGAGATCAGTCGAGTATTGAAGATGTTCATTGTTGACCGAGTCACTCAGGCATTCCAGTCATAGTCGGGCATTAAAGAAACTCAGTGTTAACCGAGTTGATTATTTAGTGTCAGCCGACTAACGGTGGTTTACATTCTATAATTAATTGTTTATATCAGGCTGACTGAATTATGATTTATTACTTATTTAGAATGATATTCAAGCCGACTTGACAGGGCTTATCATATATATGAAAGGTCAAATTTGGATTGAGTGTGAGTGTGTGAAAAGTTGAAGAGAAGAAGAAGTGTGAAATTCTGTGATATGAAGAGTGAAGGAGAAATCAGATGGGATTCTGATTGAGTACAGAACACTCAGAGCTGCAATAGAATATTTGATCAGTAAGGATATAGTTATAACCAGAACAGAGATCTAAATCAGAAAAGACAGTTGCTTACACATACAAGTCAATTCATTTTTAATTTCTAACAATTGTAGCAGTGATCTCAAATCTCTTAACAGAGTAGACTTAATAGTCTTTTTGTAAATCCTCTCACAAGGTAGCATTTCTATGTTGAAGTGTTGAATACCTCTAACAAGGCCACTCCTCATAGGGTGATTTAAATCCTCTAACAGGATCACATCTAACAATGTATTTTGTAACCTTTAACATGGTTAGCTCCTAATAGGGCTCACTTAAGAAGAGTGAAAAATAGTAACTAGTTACATTGGTGGTTTTTCCCATATTGGATTTCCACGTTAAATCTTGGTGTCACCTGTGTATATGTTATTTTTTTCATGATTTATGTTTCTACACTTAATCAATAAAGTATAATTGCATTGGATATCATAAAGATTGCTCTAACACCAGAGTTACAGAAGAATATCTTAATTAACCGAGTAACAATGTTATATTGTTTAAGACATCTAAGGGACAATGCATTTGTTTTGGAGTAACTGATTCACCCCTCCCCTCTTAGTTACTTATCTCATTTCCAATAATTGGTATCAGAGCTTCAAGTGCTTTCAGAGAAGGTTTCAAGGCCTAAGCTAAAGATCATAAATGTTTTACAGAAGGGAGATCCCAAAGCTAAACAAAGACAACTTCCTTATGTGGCAAGAGCTGATGAAACTGTACACGTCTAAAATTGTCCTTATATTAATTTAATTAATATTCCCATAGCATTATAATTGATTTTAATTAATTAATTATATTTTTTATATTCTTCTATTAATTTAATTAAATTTATTTAATTAAATACAATTCATTTTCCTTAGTATTTAAATCTAATTTAAATACTATCCCCTTTAATGTATTAAATCTTATTTATATACATTACCCCTCATTAATCTCTTTTAAATAAATTTTTAATTTATTTATTCCTCCACATGACTTAAATTGTACTAAACCATAATTAATCTAGATTTTAATTTAGATTAAGCTAATTTGAACCTAGATCCTACCCTACCTCACATCACTCTCACCAAATAAACCTATTCACTAATTAACTAAGGTTAATTAGGCTAATTTCTTGATTCCTACACAAATTAGTTCTAATTATTTGCTCACACGTGTGAGCAAATTTCTAAAAATTGTCTTTTCCAAATAATCCTTATTTGGTGTCAACAAGGTTTCTTACACCCATGATGACACCCTCTTACACTTTCTAAAAATGTTTCATTGGACCAAAACTCTTACACCTCTTACAAGATCCTTCACATGTGTATTTTAAGTACAACTTGGCCCATCACATCAAAAGTTGCTCACACATGTGTGATCAAAGTTGACCTCTTACACGGCTTATGTGTCCCTCATGTGGCACCTATGTGGATGCCATATGAGCTCCACCTCATCCAAGTCCTCTCTCTCCTCCAAAAAATCTATAAATAAAGGTCATTGTCAAGAGAAAATCATCTCTCATTTATGCATTGTTATTATGCTAGTTTAGTGCTAGAATTTTTAGTGCATTTTCATGTTTATGTTTCAAATCTAGCAATCACATCTTAGGTAATCATGGTGAATGAATCTTAGTTTTTCTTTGATTTTGCATATCATCCTAGTGTAGTATTTGCATCTTTATCCACATTTGGTGAATGGCTTGAGGCAAGTTCTTCATACTTGTTTTTGAGCTCTTTATCATCCATTAGCTTGCATTCTAGTTTTCATCCATCAATCTAGTGCGATTATGATTTTGTGTTGGGAGAGCACACCCACAATTCTCTAAGAGAAAATCAACAAGGCTTGGGTGCACTTGTTTGGCTCATTGGAGGTTGTGATGGGATCTCTTGTTATTTTTGTAGTATGCTTCTTAGACATATTTAGTGTAATTTATTGATTATATATCTCTAACGTTTGCATGTCTGAGTGTGCTCCCAACAGGTTAGAATTTATCACATACATTTTGGCACACCCGGTGGGACCCATGTCCCTATTTTCTATCAAATTTAATGCTTTTTTCGTAGTTCTAGAAAATGTTTACGCAAACCCGTCTGTGCTTTGATTCTGTCGTCTACATTTCCAAAATATCATATGCGTAGATCATCGTCTATGCTTCTTTGCCGTCTACGCACACAAACCGCCGTCTCTGCCTATTTTAAAATATACTTATAGTAACATCATTTTAAACTATTTTTCATCAGATTTTAAGCCTTTTAACTCTCAAGTTTCTGATAGAGTGATTCTTTTTAAGAGTTAGATGTTGTCTAAATTGATGAAAAATATGATATTTATATGTATTAAGTCTTTTTATAACAGAATTTGACTATTTTTATTTGGCCATCTATGCAGGTAAATTACCATCCACGTAGATCACTATCGGCACAGATTACCATTTGTGCAGTTTACCGTCTGCGCAGATCACCATCTGCACGGACCGTTGGCTACGTGGTTTTCCTGTGGTTTGTCATTTTTTACAATGTTTCACAATTGAAGGATTTTAAAAAAAAACTACTAACAGTTTCATGCAGGTTTCCTTGATTTTTTAACAAATTTTGGGAATGAGCTTGTATGTTAATCATCAGTCCTTGAATGAATGTTGTTTAAAAGAAATGAAACACATACAATCTTGAATGCATAAGGGAACAAACTTCACATATCTTGAATGAATTAAGGCTAATCAACACACTTTTTTGTTTTCTTTCCTCATTGCTATATGGGAAACGAATTGAACTTGCATGTTTAATCACACTATTATGTCTTTTACTTAGGTAGAAAACACTTAGTTGCTTTAATTAAGATCAATTTGAAAATGAATTCTTTTTGGTGTGTTTGAAAAAGTATTTTTCAACACTTCTTTTGATCTATTTTGTCATTAGATAGATCCCTTAAAATTACGTGACGCTATAATTAAACTATAGCCGTAAACTCTCCCCTCACCTTCGTGGAACTTGGGTGAAGAGAAATCTTAGCTTAATCATGCTTCTAGAGAGGCCTGTCTAGAGGGTGTGCTTCCCCTTTAGAGGATGAACTCAAACCAGTAATCCCTTTGGATGGTATAGAAATAAGGTGTGACCCAAAGGTCCGCTTTATCCCTTTAAGCTCGGGCGGGTTGTGTTCAATGGTAGTCCATACTGAGTGAATATCTTCAGCATATTGGCATGGTTGAACTAGAGACTTAAGTGTCTCACACTGTACAAACTGATTGTGGGGATGCCGTGGACCTTATTAGCAACTATAAAGTAGTAGCCTAGTCGATTCACCTCCGAACGGTGACTTATTATAGTGCAAGGGGAGGGAAGTTTCTCCCCCAAGATTCCCATCATACGTTTCCAAGGGTATTGTGTTGTGAAAGAGATCTTTGTAGCACAACAACAATACTTGGCAAAATGCAAAAATATAGGCGCCCTTCCAGGGGTGCAGTGTTGTGAGAGTTGAAGGACTACCAAGAAATGGGCCTATAATATTTCATGTGAAGCCAATTCTCTAAGGTAGCTACTATTTGTACTGTCTTCATTGTGATAAACCAAGTAAAAACATAAGTGGCTTGAAAGAGTCACTTGAACATACACAAATGCAATATTGCAATTGTATCAAAGTCCCCCAAAGTCACATTTGCTTGTATCTCTCAAGGTTGCTTTGTCCCTTGTTGGATTGTTTTAAGACACATGCTAGTTATCTTTCTGGTTTGAGTGTGCTGAAATTGGTTCTTTCCATCAAACATATTTATCCAAAATCTAACTGAAGTCCAAAATCTATCTAGAATTCCAACACACTACCTTGACAATAGTCTACCATCTCTGCTCTGGATTCACCGTCTACACAGATCACCATCCACGCATATCATCGGCTACGTCTGAGACTTTCATCTCCACTTAAAAATAGTGAGCTCCAAAATCTGCTGAGACATTTGAAATTTGGTCTTCTATAGGACCCTAAAAAAATTTGTCCCAAATCATTCATTTATTCAGTCAAAACTAGATTTTTCACCACATGACATGACTGGTTCTAAGAAACATAAGAAGGGTAAGCTTCCAACACCCCCAGTCTATAGAGAACATAAAGAAACTACTTGCAAATCCAAAGAATATCAACATATTTCCATGTCAATCAAGTAAGAAATTGAGTATTGTGAGAAGATTGACAAAATAATGTACAACAACAAGATCTACAATTTCATGGCTAAGTATCCTATCAACCGTGCCTTTTTCACCCTTGAGAAATACAATTAGACAACTTTCTTGTTTCTAAGATCAATTCTTCCATTCTTCCATCATCATCCAACATCATTCCTTCTCTTGGAGTGTTAGATAAAATCTCTTCACAATCAAATCAAATCAATCCTTTAGGTTGAAAGACCTTAATCAAAGTATTACAAACCTTCATCCTCAAACAAACACAACATTTCTTGTAGACCATCAGTCTATCTCAAGTAATTTAAATCCCTCAGTGATGTCCCATTTTGTTTGAGATCACAAGTCCATCTTCAAGTAGAACAAGTATCACTTAAATCCTTTTGTGTTTGTATCATCACAAGGTTTTGTCATGCTTAGGTTTTGTTCCAAAAGCCTTTAAATCAATTATCGATCAACCAATCAATCCTTAATCAATCATCAATCAATCCAATCCAATCCAATCAAATCAAACCAAATCTAGAATCAAGATCTTTGCTCCATTTCATTTCAATCTTACACCATCTTGTCTTCCATTCTTCTAAGTCCACCATTGTATGGTAGTCACTCAATCCCAAGCTAGCAACATGAGGCGTACAACACTCAACACCGCTACCTATGAGGAAAATCCTTTTGCTAGTCAATATTTTCAAGGCACTGAGGTACAAGCTGAGGAAGTTCCTGAAGAAATTGAGTTAGTGGAACAAGAAGAAAGACCTACCCAAGTGATGGACTTCCTTAGAGATCCCTACAACTTAGAGATGGTTGAGAAAGCCATTATGCAAAACAATGATGAAATATTCCTGAATCTTATTCAAAATGGCATCACAGTACCCGCTAACTTTGACGATACACTCCTTACCTGAAATGTCACCAAATCCCCCACTGCCGCTACTGCAACCATGGCTTCTATGTCAAATGCTACATCATCACATGACACTGGTAAATGACCTGTTAGTGAACCTTCCACATCAATACCTACATTGGCACCTGTATCAACAACTACATCAACACCCCAATTGACACAAGAACAAATTAAACAAATCCTAAGTGCTTTTCTAAACAATACTGCACATAGTAGCACTCACACGACGACAACTCAAGGAGCAAGTGCTAATGTCAAGAACATAGGACAGATTTCCATGCCTTTGCCTACATCATCTCTATTTCAAACAACAGGTATCAAGACATCTGCAACCAACACATCTAGACCATATCAATACATACCTCCTCCTACTGTTGGTATGACCTCTATGGGGTTTTTAGATGCACAATTTGGAGGAGGTGGAGCTTATGCGCCACCATTTATTCCACAGAATACTCCAAATTTCACCCAACAATTTAATGAACTCAAAAACATTGTACATGGTTTACACAATGGGGGGAAAAATGAGTTTTCTTTTGAAGAGATTTGTCCCTATCCATTTGAAAATTCTATCACAATGCAACAATTCCTACCAAACTTTGAGATGCCTAAATTTGAGAAATACAAAGGTGAAACATGTCCTCTACAACATCTCAAAGATTTTTACATTGCATGTCAAGAAGTTTCACATAATGAGAATTACCTAAAAAGACTCTTCACTAGGAGTCTTGGAGGCACAAATTTGGAATGGTTCATGGCCCTTCCTTATGGATCAATCTCTACTTTCTTTGATCTCACAGAGAAATTTGTTGGACAATATTCGTATAACATTGAGCATCAAGAAACACTCAATGATTTGTGTAATACTAAGTAGAAGAATGGAGAAACCTTTGCTAGTTTCTTGCAATGATGGAGACATATTGCAAATTGCATGCCATGGAAAATACCCGATAGTCACTTAATTGACATCTTTACAAAGAATTTGATCTCTAAGATGTCTTTCCAAATGAAGATGGCTTCACCTGAAACCTTTGAATCCCTTTTCAAGAAGGGAAAAGATATTGAAGATGGCCTTTTGCAAAGAGGTAGCATTAAACATTATACTCCTTCCAACAATGATAAACCAAAATTTTGGAGTAAAAACAAAGGAGTTTTCAATGATGGAGTGACTGATGCCAAGCACGTTCAAACTGTTCAAGAATCTAACAATAATAATCAAAACAATTGCAACACCAATCATAATCAAAATCAGAATCACAACAACAATGAAAATTAGAATGACAACAATCAAAATCAGAACAATCAGAATCAAAACAACAATCAACAACCACACAATCAATCATACTTGTTTCCTCGCAACAACTACAACAACAAAAATAGTAATAACAACAAAAATAAAAATGACAATCACCAACGATGACAATTCACAGCATTAGCAGAACCCCTAGACATGATCTTTAAACAACTTGCAGATCAAGGGATGATAATCTATCCAAATACTCGACCTTTCGATGAGAATCAACCTAAGCCTATTTGGTATAGAGACAATGAATATTGTGATTATCATTGCATCAAAGGAAATGATACCAAGAAATGCATGAAGCTCAGACACTTTGTGCAAGATCTCATTGAGGATGGAAAAATTGAAGTTGAAGGTCAGAATGCATCCTCATCAAATGTGAAACTTAAAGTCTATAATCAGCCCTTCCCACCTCACAATCAAAACAATGCATCAAATGCAATCCCATATGATTACTCTACCAATACTATCATAGGCCATGATCAAACATGTGGGAGTCTAGAAGAAAATGATATCTTTGGGTTTGACGATCTCTGTGGCCGCATTGAAGAATCTGACACACATGTTAACACCATAATCCTCAAAGCTGTTGATTGTAATGCTACCACGCGTAGACCTAGAGTCAGTGTCCAAGCTACTGATAAACCTTCTACATTTTTAAATCCACCAGGTGCACCATCTACCGATGCTTGGCCTACCTCATGCTATGACCTATTGGCTCAGTTAGGAAAGACACCTGCACAGATATCCATTCTAGAGCTCCTAAAAACCTTGCCAATCCACAAAGAAATCCTTGAAGATACTCTAAATAAATCCTGTGTCCCTGAGAATATTAATGCCGCATAGTTCCAAGCTATGATAGGGAGCTTATCTGCACAAGAGCATCTTATCTTTACCGATAAGGACTTTCGTGGTCTTGACCTTCATCATAATAAGTCCCTCCATATAGAAGAAAAAATCCAATCCACAAAAAGAAAATGAGTCCTTATAGATGGTGGATCTGGCCTAAATTTGTGTACATTGAAGATGATTCATAACATCGATCTTTCTGAAGACCTCTTGGATGTAGAAAACTAAATAACAATAAAGGCCTATAATGATAGAGAATGAGAAAGCAAGGGTTTGACCACACTACCCTTACAAGTGGGCCCAGCCCTGATTGAAACTGTTTGCCATGTGTTGGATCTAGATCTACCTTATAATATATTGCTAGGACGACCCTGGATACACGTTATTAAAGGTGTACCTTCTACTTATCATCAATGTCTCAAGTTCTCACATCATGGTAGAGAAATCACAATTCCTGGAGATCCTGAGCCCGTTCAATACAGCAAGAGACTGGAAGGTAAAAAATCTAACTACTGTCCATTGAATGAGTTTGACTGATATTCTAATCAAGAAACCCCTATTTCAAACACTCCCTTAGTTCTAGAAAAGACATTAGAAACACCAGCTGATCAATCCAAAGGAAAGAAAAAGGTTACTGAAGACACGGCCTCTACATCTGAAGTAAAGGCCACCTTTACAGATCAAGGCATGAGAGAGTATAAATTTGAAAGTGCTCTATGCATTGGGAAACTCCCTTTGTCACCAAAGTATTATGGAAGGCCATCACCATTACCCCCTTCTAAAGACAAGGCACTCATGCATTGCAAGACAACCACTTTTGAACAATGGGGGTCCTTATTAGATGAACACATGGAATACAATTTCCTTGATTGGCTCTACAATGATGAAGAAGCAAGACCTGTAACATTCCCCAAAGGAAAGTATCCCAAGGTTACTCCCATTGTTGAAAGCATGGGATATCATGGTACTGGTCTTGGAGCTAATGAAACTGGTAAGAAGAAAATTATAACAACCAATGGCTATCCTAAAGGACATGGATTGGCTTCCATAGAAACTAAGACTAACTTTGCTAAGGATTATTGTTTAGCTGCCTTAGATTCAGACACTGAAGAAGAGTTCTTCAAAGTTACTTTCCACTGTGTTGAAGATAACCTCGATGAAAATAACCATGTCTTCACTCTCACCTAAGCTGACCTTTCATCCCCTCATCTTCCCCTCAAAAGCCCTAAACTAATTGAATGGGATCAGCAAGATTCACCACCAGCTTTGGACATTTGCGATTTGGATGAGGCAGTTTTAGCCCTCTTTGGACTCAAGAATATTGAAGAATACAAACATCAGATCCACTATAGTGAGAAAGCCTACTTCGGTAGCCAGGTCAATTCTCTTAGTCGCAAAAATGATAATAAAGATAAAAATAAAAAATGAAAATATAGAAACATCCCCTAGTGAAAACCTCTCGCAGGCACCTTTGGATGAAGAAAAAGACAAAATAAAAGATGTGTCCTCTAGTGAAAACCTTTGTGAGGTGCTAGAGGAGGGAGAAGTTGACCTACCATTTATATCATCAGAACCAAAAGTGTCCTCTATGGTTATCAAAGACACTATCCTAATCAATTTGGGTACAGAAGAAGATCCACACATCACTTACATTGCAGTTACTCTCAGTGATCAAGAAAAGAAAGACATGATAGCATTCCTTCATAAACATACAATCAATTTTTCCCAGACTTACAAGGATATTCCTGAGATCGAAATAGATTTTTTCATGCACCATCTTGCTGTGGATCCTAGTGTGAATCCTGTTAAACAAAAACTCCGCAAGATGTATTTACAAGTCACACTGGTAGTCAAAGTAGAGCTTCAAAAAATACTGGATGCTGAAGTAATCAAACTAATAGACTATCCTGAATGGGTCTCCAATATTGTCCCATTAGGAAAACCCACTTGGGGCATTCACATCTGCACTGATTTCAGAGACCTAAACCTTGCATGTCCTAAGGATGATTTTCCACTCCCAAATATTGGCATTACAGTGGATTTGACTGCTAGACATGAGATGTTGTCCCTCAAGGATGGCTTCTCTAGTTATAATCAGATCAGGATAGCACCAAAAGACCAACATAAAACTGCATTCACAACACCTTGGGGTACCTTCTGTGATCAGGTGATGCCCTTGGTCTTAAGAATGCCGTCACCACATATCAAAGAGAAATGACTACTGTCTTTCATGACCTTTTGCATGTCATCATGCAAGAATATCTAGATGATCTTTTGGGGAAATACAAGACATGAGAATCACACATTTCTATCCTTACTACCATTTTTGAGTGATTAGAGAAGTATAAGCTATGGTTAAATCCCAAGAATTGTGTCTTTGGAGTGAAATTTGGTAAACTGCTGGGATACATTGTGTCATGATGCGAAATAGAAGTAGATCCAAAGAAAGTAAAAGAAATCCTAGAGATGCCACCACCCAAAACATTGAAACAATTACGTAGTTTACAAGGAAAACTATAATCAATCAAAATATTCATGTCACAATTGGCAGATAAGGTGCATCCGTTTTCTCATCTCCTACGCAAGAATATCAAATTTCAGTGGGATTGCTTATGTCAAAATGCATTTGAGAAACTAAAAGGCTATCTGGCTAATCCACCTGTGTTGGTACCACCTGTTGCTAGTCATCCTATGATTTTGTATATATCTGCTACATAGGTCGCATTGGGAGCTCTTCTAGCACAATTAGATGATACCGACAAAGAGAGAGCAATTTACTATCTCAACATGACTCTTATGGGTTATGAGTTGAATTATTCCCTAATTAAGAAAGCATGTTTGGCTGTTGTTTTCTATACATAGAAATTATGACATTATATGCTTAATCATAAGATTCATCTTGTTGCCAAAATTGATCCACTCAAGTATCTGCTGGCACGTGCTTCTCTCACTGGTTGTACAACAAAATGGGTTATGATCCTTATTGAATTTGACATTGTTTATGTGGATCACAAATCTATCAAAGGACAAGTAATTGCAGACCAGCTAGCAGAAGCACCTATTGATGGTAAACATCCATTGATCATAGATTTTTCAGATGAATTAGTCCTCAATCTTGCCCTGAGTACCCCATGGAAACTTTATTTTGATGGATCCTTCACTCAGAAAGGATCAGGGGTAGGAATCTTGTTTGCTACACCAAAAGGGGATCTCACCCCTAAATCTTATAAATTGCAATTTCCTTGTACCAACAACATTGTAGAATATGAAGCCCTTTTACTTGGACTCTGTCAGGCCATACAATGGAAGATTCTCAATTTATTGGTGCTTGGTGATTCACAATTGGTTATCAAACAGGTTATGGATGAATATCAAACAAAGGATGATAAGTTTCTTCCCTATCTCTGTACAGTTGAAGACGTCAAAATGCATTTCACTGAATTGATCTTTCAACATATCCCCTGCACAAAAAATAAAGTAGTGGATGCCATGGCTACTATTCGGTCCTTGATCACCATGCCAAAACACAGTACATGGTGTGAGTTTCTTGTTGAGAATCTTATGGTCCCTGCCTGTGACAAACTAAATTCTGAAATGGTGTGTGAAATTGCTGATCCTAACTCCTCATGGTACCAAGAAGTCTATTCCTACTTTCACGATGGACATACCCCACTTACTTTAACCCCCAATCAATGTAAAAAGTTCATTGGTCTTACTTCTTAATACACAATCCTTGGTGATGCCCTTTTTCAAAGGCATTTTGATGGAACTCTTTTTAAGGTGTCTAAATTCTAATGAAGCACAAACGTCCTTGGAGGACGTACACTAAGGAATCTATGGGGCTCACTCTAGTGGACTTACTTCAACCAAAAAGTTGTTATGCACTGGATATTACTGGCCTACTATGGAACAAGATGTGTACAACTATGTGAAGAAGTGTGTGCCTTATCAGTAGCACGATGATTTGATACACACCCCCTCCCAATCCCTTCAGCCCACCATCACCCCTTGGCCTTTTTCACACTGGGGTCTCAACCTCGTTGGCTAGATTTTCCCTAATTATTCCAATGGCCATAAATACATCCTTGCTTCTACTGAGTACTTTACCAAGTGGCTCAAAGTTGTTCCTCTCACCTACACCAATGGAAAACAGATTTCAAAGTTCATTTTGAACTATCTTATCTGTCACTATGGCATTCCTTAGGACATTATTACTGATAATGGAGGACCTTTCAAAAACAAGGATGTCACAGAGCTATGTAGGAATTTTAGAATTACCCACCATACCTCTTCCAAATACTTTCTGCAAGGAAATGGTCAAGCAGAGGATACAAATAAAACCATCCTTAGAATCCTCAAGAAAATAGTCAATGAAGCTAGCCATGATTGGAACCTTCACCTCAATCCCACCCTTTGGACCTACCATACCTCCATTCAAACCCCCATTGGAGCCACCCTCTTTTCCCTTGTTTATGACACTGAGGCTATTCTAGCCATCAAAATTGAGCTCCCTTCCCTCAGAATTTCTCTCAAGAATCTGTTGTCCAAAGAAGAATATAGAGTTGCCCGCTTGCAAGAGCTAGAACTCCTTGATGAGAGACACCTCAGTGCCCTGAACCACCTCCGCATGTATCAAAATTTCCTTCGCCTTCAGTTCAAAAAGAGGATTAAACCTCGTCAGTTTGAGGTTGGTGATCTTGTCCTACAGCACAACATGAAGAACCCCTAGAACCATGAAAAGAAAGGAAAGTTTGAACCTAATTGTTTGGGGCCCTTCATCATCACAACAAAGTATGGCTCTAGCACTTATCAGGTTGTGTCACTAGAGGGAGATCCAATCCGTGATCCTATAAATATTGTACATCTCAAGTGCTTCTATGCTTGATCCTTCAGCAGTCTGTTGTACAGCCGAAAACTATCAAAATCCAAAAAAAATCCGAAAAGCAAAAAATCCAAAAACATTCAAAAAAATCAGCAAAGCAAAAAATCCAAAAACATTCAAAAAGAAAGCAAAAAAAAAAAAGATAAAAAATACAAAAGCTTGAAAAAAGTATCAAAAAAAGAAAAAAGAGAAAGAGAAATAAATCTGTCCATCTGTTAAAACCACTTTGGTGGCACAATGGATAAGTACCATGGTGAAAACCTGTTTCAGGTGCCATGTGTAGTCAGATCCACCATCTGTTTCCACCATTTTTTCCATACAACCTATATCGCCTTCCATAATAGAAGTCACTACCCATATCTGTGCAGGTAGTTCCTTGACCATTTTCCACTTTTGTGATAAAATTGCATTCTCACACAACTGATCTTACCATATCAATGCCGAGCTTTGTTCTAGGCACAGTGACCGCAAACGTTTCTACCAAATTAGCAGACCGGTTGAATTTCCTATAATCATTCTATTCAAAAGTAATTTCCTATTACACTCAATCAATCTTTGGCCCATCAGGATGCATCCTCCCAGTGTCGGCTATTCTATCAATCCTCACATCAAATCTGTTCATGGCAAGAACTTTTGGACTGAATAACCACTTGATCAGGATGCCTTTTTTGCTGATTTTATCTTGTGTTTCAATATGGCCTTATTGCAATAGCCTCAATATTTTATATTTTGGCTCGTTATGATGAGTACATAGTGGAATACGTGTCATTTATGGTATGATCTTCTTGTCATAGATTGTTAGTGCATTTATGTTTTGATATTTAGTTATGACTATGTATGCCTCACTGGGGGTAGGATTCATGCATCTCAAAACCCTAAACATATCTGGATATATTGCGTCTCCTCATGAGTAACATTTCATAGGTCTCATCATACTTGATATCTTGCATTCTTTTCCCTAACAACCTATTTGTCTGAGAGTCTAGTCCACACAAAGGAACCATGGCACTTGTGTTTTCTAGCACATGATGCATAACTCCTTTTTCAATATCAAACTAGGGTGTGCTCTCCAACATTAACACAGTATAAATCCCACAATCATCATAGTTAGGATTGCATTTTAGCTAGGTCATAGTGCACTTTGATTTTTTCTCTTGGCAAGGTTTCTATTTATTCCCCCTATCTAGTCACCTAAGTGATTTTATTAGACCTATTTGATACACACACAAATAGTTTCCTCATATGTCTCATATTGCATTCATTCATTAGGTTGCTTTTACCATTCCTTAAAACCATTAATCATTAATTCATTAAAGTTTCATTGTTACTTCATTCATTACTCATTAGTCATTATAGTTACATATAGTTCCATTTCATTCATTACCCATTACATTCATTATTATAGCCACATTATTAAAATCATTTATTTTAGTTCATTCATTTGAGGTTCATTACACATTTACATATTATTCATTTTACAAATCACATTGCATCAATACATGTACAATACATCCCTCTATAAGCATTTACATATCCCATCTAACATATATATATACATACATACATATAT
>MU228521.1:3546034-3566409 GCA_018584345.1 Thuja plicata | reverse complement strand
TGTTAGTCATAACCATCATGTAACATATATAAACTCATAGCACATCCATCCTGCATAAACATCACATAACATCATAAATAAAGTCCGTAAACTACATGTATATATATCATCAAAAATGACTGTCATACATAATGTGTCACATAAATCATACAAAAATGTGTATTAAAATGGCTTGAGAAGAATCATGGTGGTGGCTATGATGGCCCTGCACCACTGCCTGAATGTGGTGGTAACCCTACCGATCCCTGTGAAGCCTGACCTGAACTACGTGATATAGACCTATCTATATAGGGGGGCACTCGCTCTACCTCTGGCATGACTCTATGATATAATCTCATGTAATATAAGGTCTCTCACCCTCTCCTGCTAGCCTCTCTCTCCGATGAAAATGCATCTGCAAGCACCTGCCCAATCCTGCTGCTATACTTGTGTCCTGAGCTATATCTCGCTCAGCTCTGTACGTCTCTACTCAGATCTTCAATGAGTCTCACTCTTGTATCAAAGCTTCTATCTATGCTGACATGGCTTCTAGCTCCTCTATGTCCCTCTCCTCTTGTCCAGCCATAGTGAACTCTCCACTGTCCACCTGCGCTTATAATAGATCTAATTCTCTTTGCGCACTGTCACCCCGAGCTGTCTCTGCTGCCAGCTTCCCCTGTACCATGGTCAGCTCTATGTGAAAACTACCATCTATAGCCTAAGGAGTAGATAGTAATCCCTGCAATCATTGGATCTCAACCTGTGCACTCACCTCAGTTGCCTGCGATGTTGCTAGTGAGCCTTGTACCCTGCTGAGCTCACTCCAAAGACTGTCCCGCTCTACCACCACTGTGTCATATACATCCTAGGATATGTGCCCAGCTGGTGGTCCCTATCTAGGTGGCCCCTATCCCTATCCTGGTGGCCAGTGTCACTGCTCTTGATCCTATCCCTGATCCAATACCTTTACGCCTGGGACTATAGGTGGCTGCCTCCCTGTCCTCACCTCCTCTATGCAGAAATCTTGGCCCAGAATATCCTCCCCCAGCCCCTCCTCAATCTCCTCCATCCTCACCATCATCATCTCCATCTTTCCCTCCTCCATCTCCTCTCCAGACTGCTCATCTACCTGTACTACCCCTGGCACAGTCAGTCTGACTGGTCTGTGTACTGGCCACCACTGAGAATATGTTGGGACAACTCCAACATCTTATAAGGATGCCTATGCCATGATCTATGGAGCCTCAATCATCCCCATAAATGATGCTTGTGCTATCCAAGGATCCACTCCCATCCCCCAAATACTCCCCACCTCTTGTGTCACCAATGGATGCGGGAATCCATATGGAACAGCCTCCTGTATCTGACCCATCTGCCTCCATACTCTAGAGGGAATTTACCTAGAAATCATATAAGCAGTCTACCCAATCAACTAATAGTCTATCTGAACAAATCTCATATAGTATGAGTCATAAAACCCATCCTCTGCATACTCGTCCTACTATGGGACCTAGTGTCCCCATGCCTTGCACCCTGCATAGGGTGCCCACTAAATATCTCTCATCTCATCTATCCTCTGCTTCCAGTATCTAATCGAGTCTGTGGCCTCATACCTGATAGGTGGCATGTATCTACATGTGAACGAATCATAAGCCATTGTGTTCTCCCGTGGCTTGATTGGTCATATGACTTGAATATGCTCCTATGCCCATACAAGTAGCAGTGTGCATCCTAGCCCTAGTGCCCTACCCTTATGGTAGACACACATGTGAAAATCATAGTACAACTCTCCAAGAATCATGTACCCCCAGCAGTACTGGTCTCCATCATCCACCATACTACTCAAAACTCAAGCCCAACCTATAGGAAATCCCTTGCCTGCATGATCAGGCATCAGGCATCCCCCAATTAGTCCCACTAGATATAGTGCCACCCATCATAAACGTGGCTGAAGCACCATCACTCCAGCCCAGGACATCCACTACCATGAAGTGAGGAGGTCTGCATATATTTTCCCAAAAGCCATCTCCATGTATGGCTCTGAGCCCTCAAAATAGCACTTGGGTATCAGCCCCCAATTCGACACTCTATAGATCCTCCACACATTGTGGAGGGTGATCATGGCTTCCCCTGTTGGGAAGTGAAATCACAAGGTGGTTCTATGCCACCTCTCGATCAGTGCAGAAATAAGCACATTATACGCTCTCAGATGGGGCCAATGGTGTACATGCTCCAGCCCACAAAGTGCCACAATCCCCCACTCTGTAACAGTCAGCTCGTGCTCCAGCACCATGGTCACTAGAGAGCACTCCCTCACCCGGAAGGTAATAGTATCCTCTTGCATCCACTAAGCTTATGTCAGATATTAGATAGCATTTTGGGGCATCAAAAAATTCCCCTAGCCTAATCTGGGGCATCAAAAAATGCTCTCAGACCCTTTTCTCACTCTCTTTTTCTTCATTTTCTTCTATTTTTGGGTCAAATGATGAAGATGTCAATTCACCCTTGCAGATGGTGGATCTTTGCAGACATCGATCTACGGAGACGGTGGTATAAGCCACCACCTCTTTTCCTTGCAGACAGTGGAGTTCTAACTCTGCCGTCTCCATCAGCTTTCTTCACCCCCCCTCTGCTCTTGCAAACGGAGATCAACCGATCTCCATCTGCGCAGACGTCGATTGCTAATTATCCATCTGCGAGGATGACAACCTGTCAATCGCTTTTTGTGCAGATGGCGGTCAGGCGACTACCATCTGCGCTGCAGGCCAGTTTGGAGCGCATTAATAATGTCATAAATGCCTGAAAAAGCATTAAATGCATAAACAACAAGGAGGCCTTGGACTACTCACCGGTGGTCCAATGTCTGTAGGTTGCTGATGGATCCGAATGTGCTCCCCAAGCTGTGCACACTCTCGCTCTGCTACCATTGCTCTTCTTTTTTTCTATCTTTTTGCTCTTTACGAGTGAAAGTGACTTCTCGTTGGGCCTCAGTTGACTATTTATAGCCCCTTGGGTCCTGTTTCTTCTTTCCTTCTCCCCATTTCCCATTCTGGTCCCCATTTTTCCTTTATTTATCTTGGACACGCCATGCAATTAGTCTTCTTTCCCTCTTTTCCTACATTTTTTGAGAAAATTTTATTAAATTTTATTATTTTTTCCTATTATTTTCTTGAGGGGGTACACTCCTCCACTCTCACTACCTTAGGTTTACCCGATCTTTCTGGGGCATATTATTTACTTTTCTTTGATGCGACGCCACTTTTGATACCACATCAAATAGGGGAAAAATGTAGATGTCTAAAATCATCCTTATATTAATTTAATTAATATTCCCATAGCATTATAATTGATTTTAATCAATTAATTATATTTTTTATATTCTTCTATTTATTTAATTAAATACGATTCACTTTCCTTAGTATTTAAATCTAATTTAAATACTATCCCCTTTAATGTATTAAATCTTATTTATATACATTACCCCTCATTAATCCCTTTAAAATAAATTTTTAATTTATTTATTCCTCCACATGACTTAAATTCTACTAAACCATAATTAATCTAAATTTTAATTTAGATTAAGCTAATTTGAACCTAGATCCTACCCTACCTCACATCACTCTCACCAAATAAACCTATTCACTAATTAACTAATTAAGTAAGGTTACTTAGGCTAAATTCTTGATTCCTACACAAATAAGTCCTAATTATTTGCTCACACATGTGTGAGCAAATTTTCAAAAATTGTCTTTTCCAAATAATCCTTATTTGGTGCCAACAAGGTTTCTTACACCCATGATGACACCCTCTTATACTTTCTAAAAGTGTTTCATTGGACCAAAACTCTTACACCTCTTACAAAATCCTTCACATGTGTACTTTAAATACAACTTGACCCATCACATCAAAAGTTTCTCACACATGTGTGACAAAAGTTGGCCTCTTACATGACATATGTGTCCCTCATGTGGCACCTATGTGGATGCCACATGAGCTCCACCTCATCTGATCCCTCTCTCTCCTCCAAAAACTCTATAAATAGAGGCCATTGTCAAGAGCAAATCATCTGTCATTTATGCATTGTTATCATGCTAGTTTAGTACTAGAATTTTTAGTGTATTTTCGTGTTTATGTTTCTTAAAAAATCTAGAAATCATATCTTAGGTAATCATGGTCAATGAATCTTAGTTTTTTTTTGATATTGCATATCATCCTAGTGTAGTATTTGCATCTTCATCCAAATTTGGTGAATTGCTTGAAACAAGTTCTTCATACTTGTTCTTGAGCTCTCTATCATCCATTAGCTTGCATTCTAGCTTTCATCCATCAATCTAGTGGGATTATGATATTGTGTTGGGAGAGCACACCCACAATTCTCTAAGAGAAAATCAACAAGGCTTGGGTGCACTTGTTTGGCTCATCGAAGACTGTGATGGGATCTCTTGTTGTTTTTGTAGTATACTTCTTAGACATGCTTAGTGTAGTTTATTGATTATATATCTCTAATGTTTGCATGTCTGAGCGTGCTCCCAATAGGTTAGGTTTTATCACATATAGAAAATACATATATCTACTACTGGAGATGTTGGTTTGCAATTTTTGGACAGCAAATATGTGGAACCAATGACAACTTTGACTATGGAATAGATGATGGAATGAAAGCTTCATAACATAATGATGATCGATATAGCTTCTTCACTTAGCAACTCAGAATTTGATGAAGTCAAGGACTGACCTACAACCTATGATATGTGGAGGAAATTATAGGACATTCATAGAGGAGATAAAAATGTAAAGAGAGGCAAAGCAAAAAGTATCAGAGGACAATTTGACTAGATGAAAATGAAAGAAAGAGAAGACATTACAAGATACAGTGAAAGAATCAAGAAGATTGTGAGTGCCATCAGAGCTGCAGGAGGAATAATTGAAGATACAACAGTGGTCAGCAAGGTATTAAGAACTTTACTTCCTATATATTCTATTAGAGTTTCAGATATTTCAAGAGATGAGGTGCAATAAGGATATAACTCTGGATACATTAGTTGGAAGGCTTACAACTTTTGAGCTGGACAACTTTGACAATTATTCTCCTAGCTCTAGCAATCTTGAGTCTGCATTTAAAGCTAAATTAAACCTTGGTAAGAAGGATAGATACTCAAAATGAAAGCATATTGAAAGTGATAGTGATAATGAATTTGATGATGAATATCTAGATATAATTGAAGCATTACTTGCAAGGAGAGCTGCCAAAAGAAAATACAAAGGTAAAATTACATTGATTTGTGTCTCATACAATGAGGTTGGTCACATTGGTGCCAAGTGTCTGAACAAAGAAGAAAAAGATGAGAAAAATTTCTACAAGTACAAAGGCAAGAAAGATTTCAAGAACTACAAGAGCCAAAATGACAAAGGTAAGAAGTCTTGTTATATTGCTAAAGATTCTAATAGTGATGAAGAAGAAGATGAAATGGTTTATATTGCTATTAAGGATGAGTCAGATGAAGAAGATGAAAAGACAAATTTTTTTCTCACATATCAGTAAAAATGACACATGAATAATTGATAGTGGTTGTTCTCATCACATGACTAGAGATAAGACAAAAATTGAACATCTTGAGCACTATGATGGTGAGAGTGTCAGTTTTGGGAATGATTAACCCTGCTATGTGAAAGGAAAATGTTTCATTACTCTGACATAAGGAATCAAATGTGATAATTATTATTGGGTTGAAGGACAAAGGAGAAATCTACTCACTGTAGCATATCTGAACAACATTGGCTTCAAGATAGAAATCATGAATGGTAAGGCCAAGCTCCTTGATGGTAAATGGAACCTAGTTGGAACTGGCAGGCAAACAAAAGGTAATCTATTCTATCTTGATCTCATTGAAAGTTCATGCTTCATTGCACAAGTAGAAGAAAGTTGGCTATGGCATAAAAGGTTGTGTCATATAAATTTTGATAATCTGGTAAACATAAGTAAGAACAAGAGAGTTAAATGTATTCCTATTTTGAAGAAACCCAAGTTAGCAATATGCAAACGATGTCAAATTAGAAAGATGAGCAAGACAAGTTTCAAGAGCAAGAATTACAATACTAATGAAATCTTGGAATTGGTACATACTGACCTTTGTGGACCAATTGGAACAACAAGCTATACTAGAGAAAAGTATTTTATTCTATTTGTTTATGATAATTCTAGAATGATGACTGTCATGTTTCTCAGAGAAAAATTAGAAGATTTTCAGAAATTCAAATGGTATCTTGCAAGAGTTAAAAAGGAAACAGGAAAGAAACTAAAATGTCTAAGATTTGACAAAGGAGGAGAATTCATTTCTAATGAGTTCAATTAATTCTGTAATGAAAGAGGAATCAAAAGACAGGTATCTGTCCCTGGTACACCACAACAAAATGGAATAGCAGAAAAAAGAAATATATCCATTATGGATTGTGCCAAAACCCTAATGAATGAAAAGAATGTTGCTGCCAAATACTAGAAGGAGGCCATCAACACTACAATGTTCACCTTGAACCGAGTTCAACTGAAGAAAGGTAGTAACCAGACACCTTTTGAATTATGGTATGGTTATAAACCTAATGTTCATTATTTTAAAGTATTTGGAACTAAATATTACATCTTGAAGGAAGCAAGAAATGGAAAACTTGATGCAAAAAGTGATGAAGGAATATTCCTAGGTTACTTATGTAAAAGAAAAGCATGCAAATGTCAGAATCTTACTACTCATAAAGTCATAGAAAGTGTACATGTCAAGATTGATGAGTTTGTGGAAAGATACGAAGAGTAGAGCAGTAAAGAGCCTAAAGACTATAGGAAATTTGTGTATCATGAACTTGATACTATGCCTATGACTCAAGAAATGGTGAATGGACAACATAACTATCAACCACTAAATATACTAACACAAATTGTACAACTTGAGTTGCAAACTGTGCAACTTGACCTATTGGAAGAAGAGATTGAGTCACAGACAAAGGGAACCCAGTCTTAGAAAGAGGGACCCGAGTCACAGACAGAGGAACCTGAGTCACAGACAGTGGAACCTGAGCATCAGACAGAAGAACATGAAAGAATGTCTGAGAATGATAGACCTAGTGGATCAAGTCCAGAATCAAGACTGAAGGATCTAGTACTTTCTGAATATGTTAGAAGGCATCATGCACTTGAGAAAATAATTGGAGATTAGATAGAAGGTGTAATGACAAGGAATAAAATCAAAGGTACATGTTTACTGAGTGAATTTGAACCTAGAATTGTTAAAGATGCATTGAATGATGAAAGTTGGATAGAGGAAATGAATGAAGAAATTGAGCAGATTGAGAAGAACAAAACTTGGACTCTTGTGCCAAGGCCAAAGGACCAGAATGTGATTGGAACCAAGTGGGTTTTTAGAAATAAGATGAATGAAAATGGTGAAGTTTCTAGAAACAAGTTCAAACTAGTTTGTAAAGGATATGCTCAAGAAGAGGGTATTGATTATGGAGAAATTTTTTCTCCTATTGCAAGACTTGAAGGAGTTAGAGCTCTTCTGGCATATGCTGCACATAAAGGATACAAAGTATATCAAATGGATGTGAAATCTGCATTTCTGAATGGAATCCTAGAATAAGTCTACATTAAGCAACCTAAAGTATTTGTTGATCCTAGTAGAAGGAATATGGTTTTCAAGATGCACAAAGCATTGTATGGACTGAAGAAAGTGCCCAAATCCTGGTATGAAAGACTGTATGGTTACCTAGTAAATATTGGATTTCAGAGAACCAATGATAATAGTAGCTTGTACATCAAAGAAGGACTAAAAAAAAAAATATTGTTAGTAGAGATATTTTTTGATGACATATTTTTCACTGGATATCATGACTTATGCAAAGCATTCTTTGTAGCTATGAGTAAAGAATATGAGATTTCTATGTTTGGTGAGATAAAATTCTTTGTTGGATTACAAGTTCATCAAATGAAGGATGGTATTTGCATTACTCAATTAAAATATATCAAGGAGATACTCAAGAAATTTGGAATGGAAGATTCCAAACCTATTGGAACACCCATGTGTACTGGACAAAAATTGTCTAAGGATGATGATTCAAAGGAGGTAGATCAGACAAACTACAGATCTGTGATTGGAAAATTGCAATATGTTGTTCACACCAGACCTGGTAGTTCATTAGAAGTTGGTATTGTTGCAATATTTTCAGCTAATCTCAGACACAATCACCTAATGGAAATCAAAAAATTTTTGAGATATCTGAAGGGTACTAAAGACTATGGTTTATGGTATAAGAAAGGTGGGAACTTTGATTTGAAGACATTCACTGATCCTGATTGGGCTGGAAGTGTTGATGATAGGAAAAGCACCAGTGGTGGAGATTTCTTTCTTGGAAAGAGGTTAGTATCTTGGACTAGCAAGAAACAAAATTGTATCTCTCAATCTATAGCAAAGGCAGAATATGTTGTTGCAGCAGTGAACTATTCAAAAATCATATGGTTCAAGCAGTTGTTGTCAAGAATGAAGGAAGAAGTAAAAGAACCAATTATTATCTACTGTGACAACACTAGTGCCATTAAAATTTCAAAGAATCATGTGATGCACACCAAAACCAAGCATATAACAATAACGTATCATTTCTTGAGGGAATTGGTACATAACAAAGAAGAAAGGTTGGAATATGTGAGTACTAATGAACAAGTTGCAGACATATTCACCAAACCTTTACCTAAGGATGCATTTTTGTATCTTAGAGGAAAGCTAAGGGTGCTTCCCCTAGCTGAAGCTCACTAAAATGTAGTTTAGTGATGCATCAACCTGAGCCATAGAGAAGATCTATCAGTTGATGCATGTACATCGGAGCCCATTGTAGTTGAATTAGTACATTCAGGTACATTACAACTTCAAAGAGAAATAGTATCGACTATTGGTATTGATATTTAGTATTTGTGGAGATGGATTCTTTGGCATCTATTATCAAAGAGGGAGAGTTTGATATAATACAAAAGAAATTAATCAAGAAATAGAGTTTGATGTCAGAGAGAGAAATTTTATCAAGAGACAGAGTTTGATGAAAGAGGGAGTTTTTAGATGAGAATCAGAATGAAGCTAAAGACATTAAAGAAAGCTTTTTGTTGCTCTAAAATTCTTTTTATTATGACATGTTGTGTTTCCATCAATGCCAAAGAGGGAGATTGTTGAAGACAATTATTCAATTGTGTATTGTCATTGATGTTACACATGTATTTACACTTATGTGGTGATGTTACACAAATGTCTACATTAAGAACGAGCACAGTTGGTGAATGGAAATAGTTTTTTAGTGTTGACTGAGATCAATCAGGTATTGAAGATGTTTAGTGTTGAAAAAGTCACTTAGGCAATTCAGTGTCAGCCGACTACTAATGGTTTACATTCTATAATTAATTGGTTAAATAAGGCCGAATGAATTATGATTTATTACTTATTTAGAAGTATATTCAATCCAACTTGACAGGGCTTAGCATATATATGAAATGTCAAATTTGGATTGAGTGTGAGTGTGTGAAAAGTTGAAGAGAAGCAGAAGTGTGGAATTCTGTGATATGAAGAGTGAAGGAGAAATCAGATGGGATTCTGATTGAGTACGGAACACTCAGAGCTGAAATAGAATATTTGATTAGCAAGGATCCAGTTATAATCAGAACAAATATCTGAATCAAAAAATATAGTTTCTTACACATACAGGTCAATTCATTGTTACTTTCTAACAATTATAGCATTGATCTCAAATCTCTTAACATTCTTTTTGTAAATCCTCTCACAAGGTAGCATTTCTATGTTGAAGTGTTGAAGACCTCTAACAAGGACACTCCTCACAGGGTGATTTAAATCCTCTAATAGGGTCACACCTAATAGTGTATTTTGTAACCTTTAACATGGTTGGCTCCTAATAGGGCTCACTTCAAAAGAGTGAAAAACAATAACTAGTTACATTGGTGATTTTTTCCATATTGGGTTTCCACGTTAAATCTTGGTATCACCCATGTATATGTTATTTGTTTCATGCTTTATGTTTCTACACTTAATCACTAAAGTATAATTGCATTGGCTATCATAAAGATTTCTTTAACACTCAATTTACAGAAGAATATCTTAATTAACCGAGCAACAATGTTATATTGTTTAAGACATCTAAGGGACAAGGGATTTGTTTCGGAGTAACTGAGTCACCCCTCCCCTCTCAGTTACTTATCTCATTTCCAACAAAAAAATGGTAAAAGAGGTCCCTAACTGTGGTAAAATGGGAAAGTTACCACTTTGCACTGCTCTTCTATTGTGAAGCTCGAGCTCAATTTGGAAGCTTGGAGCCTTGTGAAGTTATGTATGATTATTTCCCCAGTTTGTGTTTGATTAGAGTTAATGTGAATGTGGAATGAAAATGTAAAAAGATGCAAGATTCAAAATATTTAGCATAAATAGATAAATACAGAATATATAAATCTATAAAAGAAGTATCGATCTAGAAATGAATGATGTTTTGGGATTAAATTGGTGTGTTTGTTTACTTTCTCCATTTTAAACTAACCTATGACTTCAAAGGAGGAATTATATCTCTTCAATAATGATGGAGGATTCATAGGTAATGATCAATGAGGTTTCTTCTATTAGATCATACATTAATACACTTACTATTTTGAATTTGAGCTCAGGCATCATGCAATTTTATTGCTTTCATTGCATGCTTGGTGCTGTTGTGCACCATATATTGTTTTATACACTATTTTTTTCATTGAGACCATGAGCTTGGAATTTGTAATGTATTTGTTGTTATTGGATCAATGTATTTGCTATTATTGGATCAATGTATTTTTTCCACTCTTTAACATACCCAAAGCATTCATATAGAAATGTATATGTACATATTCACTAGATAAGACTATCTTGCAACTTAACTATCACTAAATTAAACTGTTTATAATTAGATATAATCATGTGACAGAATGAAAAACATGAGGCATAGAACTTCTTTCTGGTTATTTATTTGTGAATTTAATTTGCAAGTTGAAACTGAGCATAGACAACAGTAAGACTGATAAACAAGCGTAGAAGTGGTATGATAATCATGCATTCATATATATACATAATTATGTGTAAGTTTTTATACACACACACACACACACACCAGTATGTATGTGTATGCATCATTATGTTGGCATACTTATTCATTATTTTCATTATTGTTACTTTGTTTTAGGGCTTCTCAATGGATATAATATTTGGTATTGAATTGACATTTGGAGTCCTTGGAAGAATAGTGATCCAGATTATTTAATGTGCATGATGATGATATCAAATACGCTATTCTCTACCTTCTGAAACATAATATTGCTTGATCGCATGTACATGATGGGGTGATCTATAAACTAGTATTTTCTACTCTCTTTTTAGTTATCGGTCAATTAGAATGGGTCTTGAAGGTGGTTAAGCATGTGGTTGTTTCTGACAATTTGGAAAATGTTGCATAGGGGATTCAGACCATCAATCCAAACATTATCTCTAGTAGGCTTGGCTCATTTTGATAATAGAGTTGGCTTTGAAAATAAAATGGTGGAGGTGTGGGAGGTGTTCAAGCTATCTTGCACTAATGATGACTACGTTGCTTTGAGTATCTTCCATGGTCAGAATGAAGATTTTTTCACTTGTGACGATAGGAATGTTATGATGGACTACTTCTTTGGAGTTGGCATTTTTTTCAACAAACTAGGTCATCTTTAGATCAAACGTAGACATGAAACTTAATTGTTTAACATAATGTCTGGAATAGTCTTCTTTGTAAATGTTTTTGTTGATACATACTCAGAGTCTAGATATCCATATATTCATCATCATTACAAAAACTTATCTAGCTAATGAACTTTATATCCTTATGCATTATGCTGTTGTGATTTTGCCTCTTTTTTTGACACAATGGATGGTTATATCTCTCTCTTCAAGGGTGGGTTATTCATTACTACCATGTCATGTTGTATTTAGTTGTATGTAGCTCTAATCTTTTATTGTCTACTATGCAATCTTTAGCATATGTATCATGTGACTTATGTAAATATGATTATGATTGACCTTCATAACATTGAACATGCCACTCTAAACCAAAATATTGGTCTGCTCAATTTTTTCAAATACACTAGGAAACATAGTGACAAGTAAGCCTGCAAGTGTAATAGAAGCCACCCCTATTCCTAGAACTTTGAACCACCTACTCTACAATCTACATATTTAATCATAAAGACATTGCCAAAATTGTAATCATAAAACTATTTATCTCCATCCTATTATCCATGCATATTCTATGTAGTTGCACATGCATTCTTGATTCAGAGTGGGAAAATCTTATTTTGGATGTGAGGAAGAGAAGCCAAACACATAAAGAACATGAACATAAACATGACAACTGAGAAACATAAATGTAGATATCACAACAACTGAGAAACATAAATATACATATCATGGTCATAATTGTTTGGAGACACACCATAATTGAATGGTTCACCCAGATGATACAACACAACCACTACTTCTCCAGTTCCAATTTGACATTGGGGGATCCAAAAACTATAGATAAGGAATAAATTTAGAGAGAAGAGGAGGGTCGTAAAAATAAAATAATACAAGGTCCCTATATTATTTCGGTCGTTATGGCCTTCCTCCTTTTCTCTCTAAATTTATTCCTTATATATGGTCTTTGGATCCTACAGTGTCAATTTGGAACTGGAGGAGTAGTGGTTAAGTTGCATCATCTGGGTATACCACTCAATTATGTTGTGTCTCCAAACTATTGTGACCATGATGCCTACATTTATGTTTCTTAGCTATTGTGTCCCAGGACCCCTTATGACCCCTTATGACCCTTTATGACCCTTTACGATCCCTAAGAATACATCTTAGAAGTCTTAAAGTATCATAAAGGGTCATAAGAGGCTCCTAGGAGGGGCCATATGACCTTCCACCTTCACGTGGGTGGCCCTATTAAGTAGATAATCTTAAACTATTCTTGAAACAAAGAGAAGATCAATATTTTAAGGTCTCACTCCTTGCACGACAATTTTTTTTTAAATATAACATACCATCGCAATTGCGATGGTAGTCAGAGAATGACTGATGCCAAAGCACTATATGTGATGTCTAGATGTTAGAATAGTCCAACAACTATACATCGCATGTACAACATGTCCATTGGATACCCGTCATAATTGTGACACTAATAATGTGTAACAATGACATGTTAACCATCATAGCCAGTGTATATTGTAACACTCAATACCATCGCAATAACAATGAACCTACCAGTCATTGGTGATTCTGACACCAAAACTGCAACACTAGTCTATGTCACTTGGTCGATAGGGTAGTGTCAGAATTACGACGCATAGCCATCGAAAAAAGGACTCAAATGTACTAGTGTGTATCAAAGGGAACAACATAATTCTGCAAGTAGAGTTCACATAACAAATTCCTAATGCAATCCAATGATTCTTCATATGCGGCCACAAATTTGTATGGTGAGTCTATGCTTGTGTGCAAATCTCTAAGAACCCTCATTATTTTAAATATTAGAAATTGTTCCTTTAGACACAGTGCATAGACCCTAGGAAGTGGTCTAAATTATAGTAGTTGCGGAATTAAGTCTGTAGGTGAATCTAACTTTCCTTGTAAAATTGGTACTTCTTGTTATTTCCTTCCTATTTCCCTTTTTAGTTTATCCCTTTCCAATTCCCATATTGACTTTTCATATTGCATTTGCGTAAATTAGTCAATGGAGATGGATTGGAGTGTTACCTGGTTCTTTCTTATTGGAGTGATCTACTTTGTTGCTACTATGACTGCTTCTAGCTCATCAATGGTTAACTCATCAGGGGTTGGAACTAGGGCATCATTCCCTTGATCATCTTCTTGCTGAGAAGAACCTATATTGGCTGCTTCAGTGTGTTCTATTTCCATGCATGTTGTTTCTGTATTCACTACTTCTGTGTCTATTTCCTTGGTTGCATGATTTATTTTCATCATATTTGGACACTCTACACACGAGCTCCCTACTTGTGGTCATTCCTTGAAAGAACCCTCAATTGGATTTTTAGGAGATAAACCAGTCATTGTCGGTGAGTTTGTCTTGTCTACTTGCTGTGTGCTCAAACAAACATTACATCATGGAGGAGTATCAATTGACACTGCAGGGTGCTTTTGTGATGTCCTTTGCTTCTTTATAGGAATAGCTACAAGAGAAATAAGGTTTTCAGGTAAAACATGAGTTTCTTCCCCTACATCCTCAAATATTTTTACCTTTCCTTCTCTTTCCTCCAAGCACTCTTGTTTTCTTTGGGATTCTGCAAATCAGTAGAATCCTTAGTTTCACCGCCCCCTTGACTAGGGTTTGGATTATCAGAAGCCTTTTTCTCTATGTCAGCTCCTGAAGGAGAAGGGATTTCATGTAACTTCTTAGGAATAGTAGTGTCATTATTATAAGGTATGGCCTCATCAAGGAAATTTCCCCGTGCTTCTTGACTTATAGGTTGTGGCCCTTCTCATAACTGTACATGGGGTGCAGCTATAAGCTCATCCTAGGTCATAGGAGAGATATCCCATAAAGATATGTCCACCAAGAGTTTTACCAACCCATGGTGGGTCTGCATTCAGATTCCCCTTTCTAACCTCTTCTGAACTCAAATTTAACAAGGAGTACAAAAAATTGGGCACATTTACAAGGCGGTCATGCCGTAAATAACTCAAAAATTAAAAATGTGCAGCATGCAAGTATGAAAATAATCCTTTGCAAGTAATGTACCTTAAAAAATGGATAGCTAGCTGAGAGTAATCTTTCGAAAGAGATTTTCTCTTGGTCCCCTATTTGCTAGACTCCAATTTAGCACCTGTGGGAAAAGAAAACTTGGCCCTGGCCGCCCGTACATCATGTTCATGTGGAAAAGCTTCACCTGTGGTAAGAAGTCTAGAAACTTCCACATTTTTTGCCTCCGAATCCTCCATTCTTAACCCTTTTACATAGGCAACACCATTTCTATAAGTGCGCAAGAACTCTAGGGTCACAACCTCATTGTAGCCACAGAGTTTGAAAAAGTATGTAAGCCAACCCACACAGTTAAAGACTTGGACACTAGACTAGTCTTGCAATAGGGATGAGTGATCCCATGGTTCATGAAATATGGGTTGCCCACCCATTTTCAGTGAGAAATTTTGTAGCCCAAAGAAAATTCCAAATCACGGATACTCCCACTGCAACTTTCAACTGCCTTTCACAATTCTTCCCTCTATATTCTTAACGTTCCTTATAGTGTATTATGCCTAATCTTTAGGCCAAATATAGCTGGTGAGCTCTCAGTTTGGTTTTCTGGGTACTATGGCAGAGGAAATTTGAAAAACTAGAGTTGGAGATGTGAGTTGGGGTTTTTTAAAACAAAAGGCTTATCAAAGAGTTTTGTCTACTTTCAGGCTGTCACATCAATTAAATTAAAATGACTGTGCAACATATCTTAAGCGAGGATCATTATTGTAAAACACAATTTAACAGATCACCCCCTTCAAAAAAGGTGACAAGTATCCACACATGCTTGGCTATAAAGTACAATAGTACTCAGATGAATTACTAGAGTAATTACAATGTAACTTATAATAATGTCAAATGAAATGAAAAACATTTCAAACAATAAATGAATGCATACTTGGAGAATAATCACTTGTAAATGTCTAAATCTGGAAAGATCAGATGACGTGTGTTGAGGAAAAAGTAATGAGTGGCGCAATGATGATGGGACACATGAGTGAAGATGGTAGAAAAATTTGATGGGATATGATGTGATGGGGATTTATTATGGAAAAATATATTTTTGTGGGAAATGAAAATTTTATTATGACTACTTTTTGAATAAAGTCAAAGTGAGGATTGGAGTGAAAATCTACTCCAATTGGCTATAGGAAAGTATTTAGCTGGAGGAGGTCCAGTTGCTGCAGGAGGTTCTTCAGCTAGAGGAGTTCCATTGGCTATAGGAGGTTCTTCAGCTTGAGGAGGTACATTGGCTATAGGAGGAATCTCAAATTGTCACAGGAACTCGACCTTAGAAGATGGCTTATGGTACAGACAGAGCTTGTGACCATTAACCAATAACTTGAAATGCATAGGGTTGATTATGGACAATTGTACTGCACCATTAGAAAAAACTTGTTCAACCTCATAGGGACCAAGATAATGAGTTATAAGCTTACCTTGATTTTCTTGAAACTGGGAATCATATAGAAGTTCCCAGTCACCAAAAATAAAACATTTATTTAATATATGTGAGTCATGCCATTTCTTGTGGTTCAATTGAACTATCTCTATATTTTGTAAAGATGCTTAACTAATTTTATCTAGATTATTAAGCTACAGGAGTCTTTCTCTTTGAGCTACAGGAAGATCCAAGTCAAGTTGTAATTCTCTTCGTAAGGTTTTATGCTCAAATTCAATAGGCATTACAACAGTTTTTCCATACACCAACTCAAAGCGTGTAAAACTAGTTGGTGTTTTCCATATTGTGCGGTAAGCCCACAGAACTTCCTACAATCTGCTACTCCAGTGTGTCTTGTGTAGCTAAACTTTCTTGTTCAGGATAGCTTTGATCTCTCTATTTTTTATCTCTACCTGACCATTCACCTGAGGATGATAGGGACTAGACTTTTGGTGGAGAATGTTGTACTCTTCTATAAGTGCAGTAATCAGAGTAAAAGACAATTGAGCTCCCTGATCTATGACTAGTTCATGTGGAACACCATACCTCATAAATATTTCCTCATAAAAACTGTGAAACCCTATTATCCCGAGTATGTTTCATAGCCCACACTTCCACCCATTTAGTTACAGAGTCAGTGCGAACCAAAATGTAAGAGTTGTCATTTGATGTGGGATTAATTGGTCCCACAAAATCCAACCCCATTTATCAAATGAAGTGAATTTTACCTGAGGGAACATAGGGATTTCATCTAACTTGGCTACCCTGCCCATTTGCTGACATTGATCACACTTGCAGGTATAATTGGATGCATCCTTATAGAGCGTTGGCTATTAATAGCCAGTAGTGAGTATCTTCATGGCTATCCATTTTGCTGCAAAATGGATGTCACAAGGTTCATCATGGCAAGAATGGAGGATATCATATGTCTCATCCTCATGAATACACCTTCTCAGAATCTGATTGGGTCCAGTGTAGAAGAGACAGTCGGACAACCAAGAAAAATTAAAGGTTTTCTCAATTAATAACCTCTTTTCCTTGGGATAAAAATGCGGTGGTACCTGTTGAGTAACTGGATAATTGGAGATATCAGCATACTAGGGGGTATGAGCTGAATTATAAAATAGGTGGTCATCAGGAAATATTTCATTGATGACATGTGGTTCATCGACATTCTATAATCTAGAGAGGAAATCAGCAACTACATTTGTTTTGCCTGGTTTATCCACTATCATGATGTCAAACTCTTGGAGAAACATGAACCATCTGGAAAGCCTCCTTGTGATAGTAGGCTTGTTTACCAAATAATTGATGGCTGCATGATTAGTATGCACAAATATTGGGTAACCAACTATGTAGTGGAAAAACTTGTTCAATGTATATATTACAACCAAAAGTTCCTTTTCAGTGACTGTGTTATTTAGTTCTACGCCCTACAAATTCTTTCTTATGAAGCAGATGCCATGTTCTACAGGCCCTTATTTATGTCCTAGGAAAATTCCTACAATGTGGTTAGATGTATCAGTGTGTATATGGAATGACAATGCCCAATTAGGCCCTTGAAGAATGGGTGCTTGAGTACGAACAGTCTTCAGTTGCAGGAAGGATTCTTCACAAGATGCTATCCATAAAAGGTCTGAATCCTTAGTGAGTAATAACCAGCTTGCTAAAGTCCTTAATGAAATATTGGTAATAACCAGCATGCCCCAAAAATATGCAGACATCCTTCTTCTTGGCTGGTGTAGGAAGGTTCATGATGACTTCAATTTTAGCAAGATCCACCTGTATGCCTTTAGCAGAGATGTAATGACCTAACACAACACCTTCATGCATCATCATGAAGAATTTATCACTATTGAGGGACAAATTATGATCCTCACACTTGGTAAGAACCTTTCCCATATTGACCAATGCTTCCTCATAGGTTTACCCATAAGTTATGAAGTCATCCATGTATACTTCTATGCAATCATGTGAGATATTAGGAAAAATACTAATAACTACTCGCTGGAATGTAGCTAGAGAATTACAGAGGCCAAAAGGAAGTAAACAATGGGAAAATGTTCCCCAAGGTCAAGTGAATGTGGTTTGTTCCTGATCTTCACAAATGATCTTGATCTGGTTGTAGCCACTATATCCATCTAGGAAAGAAAAATAACACTTCCCTGCTAGGGAATCGAGGACTTGGTCAATAAATGGCATGGGAAAATGGTCCTTCTTGGTGGAATTATTAAGTTACCTATATTAGATACATAATTTCCACTTTCCTCTTTTTTTGGGAAAATTACCAAAGGTGAGACCAACTAGCTGTCAGAAATGGGATAGATGAAACCAGCATTAAGAATTTTTTGCAACTCTGTTTTGACTATCTCTCGTAACGCAGGGTTTATATACCTTTGGAATTTCCTGGAAAACACTTTGTCCTCTTTTAGGAAAATCCTATGAGTACATATTTTAGGGTCCAAGACCTCACTAGTACATTTGAGGTCAAATTCTGATGGCCATTTGTCGGATTTCCAATGCTCATTTGTCGGTATTTTGACACATGAGTCTGTCGCCATTTTTGCGTAGGAAATTGTGACAGAAGACACATTCATCGGTTTACGAACACCACATCATGTTGGAAACTTGCACATGACAAAAACTTCATTATGGCATTTCCTGTGGTACATCCATTGACATTTTGATACCAAGACCTATCGGAAATATACAATCTCTGTCGGAAATAACTGTCAAAAACATATCCTTTTCGACATTATAACTATTGGCATACCGACAATTTCCACCTAATTTCGACAGATATACCTATCAGAAATATAGCATTACTGTCGAAGTTTCTGTCAAAAAATTTCTATTTGTGACACTTGAACTGTCAGAATAGCAACAGTCGTGCAGCATTTCTTCGATAGGTTGCCCTGTCAAATATATAGCATTACTGTCGGAAGAATTGTCATAAATTATGATTCTCTGACATTTTATCTATCGAAGGCATAGCACTTCTGTCGGAAATTAATTATGAAATGTCAAAAAACTAATGGATATGCACATTAAAGATAAAATAGCTCAAGAGACCATCATAGGTTCTCTCTTTCTTCGGTCTATATTATTGACAGAATGTTTTACCTTTCATTATCTCATCAAATCGATGGAATTGAAAGAATTTAATAGAATATTTTCATGACAATGTATATTATTTAAGTTGACATTGCATGAATTTATCTACTTCACGCACTTGTAGACTATGAGGATGGCAATAAAGAAGCATGGCCATGGTAGGAGATGCTTATGTATCGCTGTCTTCATAGTATACAAGTGTGTGAAGTAGATAAATTCGTGCAACGTCAACTTAAATAATATACGTTGTCATGAAAATATTCTATTAAATTCTTTCAAATCCACGGATTTGATGAGCTAATGAAATGTAAAACATTCTATCAATGATATAGACTAAAGAAAGATACAACCTATGATGGTCTCTTGAGTTGTGTTATCTTTAGTCCTAGCTACTGTCCTAGCTACCTGTCGATCGTCAAGAATAATCACCGCCTTGCATTTATGTACACTGCACAAATTGATGCCAGTCTCGCAAAAACATTTTACACTTGTACATCTCATCAATAAGAGAGGCCTAAAGTAATTTTATACGATCACTAGAACATTTCGTGCATGGATGAGAAACAATATCCAAAGTTTCTAGATAACCATTTTTGAGAAGAGAAATGAGTGCAGGCCAAAGAAGGGATAATTCCACAACAGAAAGGAAGACATCTTTTTAGCCTGGGTCTGGATCCTACACCCAATTGTTGAAGGATCCACGGCCAGTCTAGAAAGATGTCTTCCATTCTGTCTACAAAATTGTTTCCATCCATGATCTCAGGAATACCATCATCTTTCTACTCTTCATTTGCCAAAATATATTGCTTCTTCAAGCTTGCAGAGTAATCTTATTAATAAAATAACTCTTGCCAACATTAGGGTACCCACAAATCAAAATAGCTGATGTTATTGGTGCTTGTGCTCAAGGATATCGATTCACTATTTTGAAATGACCAAATCATTTTTATTTCATTTGTTGAGAAAAGGAGTGGGAGAAAATGAGCGGGTGAAAGTTGATCGAGTGCGAGAGAAGGCATTG
>MU228521.1:3531844-3542706 GCA_018584345.1 Thuja plicata | reverse complement strand
GATGGTTCAGTTGGTCCTCTCTTTCTATTTAATCATTTGTCTTCTTCATGGTGTAAGTGTCAATATGTTATAATCCAACCAGCATGTCATACCCCCACTTCTAACAAACCTCACATCATGCAAATCACAACCAAAGACTTGGGTGATCAGCATACACAAACAACGATTACCCTTAGGAAACAATGATAATTAATATTCATTAATGGCAGGCGGTGATTCCTTGGTAATAAAGGCATTGTGGTGATCCTTGAAATAGCACAATTAGTAAAAGGAAATAACAACATAAGTCATGGGTGGTGATCCTTGAATTTGGAGTGAGGAAGAAGGAAAATTGGAAAACAAAATATGGAATAATCAGGTTGGAATTGGAGAGAATTCAGAAATAAACTTGAATTAGAAAAAGCAAAGTTATCCAGTTCTTTGTTTGAGGTTGGGTTCTGATTCTACTTTTTTTCTCCTCTGGGTTTGACTTGGGTTCCTTTGGTAGGAACTTGGGTGCCTGCGCCAATCCCGGGTGTACCTGCAGTATTATAAATATGATACATGAGGTATTTTATTCATAATTTTATAGGCTAACTCATTATTATGGTAACATGGGTATGACCAGTGTCCATGCCTTATAATGGTACCCGACATGGAGTGTGGTTAAAATGAGAGTGCTGTCCCAAATAGTGTGGTTGAAGGCATTTATGCCTCGCAACAACTTTCTCTAGTGAGGATATTTGTGGCTTTTTGACCCACTATAGATATGGTCCAGAGGTGGTGTACGACAAGATGGAAGGTCAAGGGAACTATTTTTGTCTTGACTATGCCAGGGGGATGTTCCTCTTTTGATTTAACATTGCAGAGGACTACACTCTTGTCTTCATAGGAAGTTGGTACTTTGGCAAACATGCTCTGCTAATGGCCAAATGGAAGCCAGGCTTCAATCCAGAAGTAGAACTGCAAAAAGCAGCGCTAGTGTGGGTTTGACTACCCAGATCTCCCCTTGGATTCTGGGATGAGAAGGTGCTTCAGTAGATTGGGAACTTATTTAGAAGCTATGTGGCAGTGGATACGGTTACCTCTCATAAAACTAGGTTATTTTTTGCAAGATTCTGTGTGAATGTGACAATGAATAACCCCCTCCCCAACTTTGTGATGCTTAAATCCAAATGGGGGAACTGGAACCAAGCCATTGTGTATGAGAATGCTACTCTACACTGCCAAAAAAGTGGTAAAAATGGGCATGTGGTAACTGAATGCAAGACAGAGACTAAGATTGCTGAGCAAGACATATGGGAGCTTGCTTCATTAGCCTTGAATGTGGAAGACGAGGTTAGAGACCATGCTAATGGTTCCATGAGGACCATGGAAGACCCTCCCCCCTTGTCCAGGGCCAGATGCCTACTCCTGGGCTAGGGGTAAAGGGGAATGAAAAGTCTATAGAGGTAGAAAAGGTGGTAGATCTAGAGGAAGGAGAGTTGGCTGATGACCTACAAGTGGCCCCCAACTCTCATATAGAAATCCCAAAAGGAGTAGAAAATAAAGAATTCAACATTGGGAAGAAGGCACTGGTTACAAAAAACATTTTGACTGAAACAACTGCTAATTTGAGTAGTTTAAAGGACAGGGGGGAGGGGGTGGGGGATTTTCCTCGCCAACCCATCTTGGGGCGGGATTGGTGATGGAAATACCAATAGTGTCCCACTCGCCGCCATCGACTAGCCTCTTGGGCTGGTCAGAACCAAAAAGGAAAACCAAAAGAAAGAAGGGAGATGAAAGTGTGGATACAAAAAAAAGCAGATGTGGGGAATGAAACCAAACAGGGTCAACCATCTCCAAAAGTGGTTAGAGCTAAAGAAGAAGCAAGGGCCGTTGCCAATGGATGATAGTTAACCATAGAAGACTCCCAAAAAAAAAAAAGATGAAGTTCCTCTCATGGAACATAAGGGGCATGAATAGCCCACAAAAATAGGCTCGCTCTGAAGAAGTATATTCTTGAGTTCAAGTTTGATGTGGTTGTTATTTAGAAGGTGAAAATAAAGTATCAAAACTTTGCTCTGCTGGTGGAAAATATTTGGTCAGGTGCAGCCTTTCTATTTAGTGAAACAGATGGGGCCTTTGGAGGTGTGTCTACTCCTTGGAATCCTTGTAAGTTATACAGTAACACTGTGGATTTTTCTAATAACTTCCTTGCTGTTTTGTTTACTTGGAATAATATTTCTTGGTACTTGTATAATATCTATGCTCCTAACATTAGAGGTGAATGTAGTAGAATCTCAGGGGAAATCTACAAACTCATAGAAGATAATCAATGTCACCCCACTATGTGTGCCAGGGATTTTAATACTCCCTTATTCCCCTCTGAGAAAAGTGGGGGTACACAAGAATTCTTGGAAAGTATGCAGGAGCTAGCTGATTTTATAAGACACAATGACCTGGCTGATCTGGACCTATAGGGAAAGGGATTTACTTGGTCCAAAAATAGAAAAGGGAGACACCTCATACAAGTTAGAATAGATAGATGGTTGGTTTTGGGAGGTTGGGATATTGCTCCCTTGCTCAGCCTCTCACACCTTGCAAGAACGGTTTTTGACAACTCCCCTTTGATCCTTGATTGGGAAGAGAGGAAACGAAATGGAACCCATCCTTTTAATTATGAAATCATGTTGCACTTTCACAATGAGTTTGAAGAATTTAATAAGAAATGGTGGAATACCCCAGTGAAGGGAATGACTATGTTCAGAATTGCTGAAAAGTTGAAAATTATCAAAAGGGAGGCCAAAAGGTGGAGTAAATCCAAGTTTGGTGACATCTTCCAATGCAAAAAAGATATTAAGGAGAAACTGACCCTCCTCCAGAAGGATATGGCTATGGGGGAGGCTACCTGGGAGGAGCACTGGGAGGAGGAAGAATGGAGAAACAAATGGAAACAAAACCTCAAGAGGGATGAAATTTTCTGGAAGCAAAGGTCACGGGTTCAGTGGCTGAAGGAAGGTGACCGTAACTTTGCCTTTTTCCACAGATCCGCCTCCATTCATAAAAGGAGAAATACTATTAAATCCCTAGAAGCTGATGGGAATATGCTCTCAGAGGGTGATGACATTTGTAATCATGCTACTGATTTCTTCCAAGGAATTTTTTGAAGACCGACTCAATTTAGGATGGATGCTAATTTTGACTCCCTTATGGAAGTTATCCCTAGGGTTGTTACTGAGGGAGACAATGAGACCCTTTTATCTTAGGTTTTTGAGTAGGAAGTTAAATTTGCAGTGTTATCTATGGGAGCCTTTAAATCCCTAGGTCTGGAGGGGTTTCCTCTGGCTTTCTTCTAGTACTTTTGGGGGGTTTTTAAATATGATCTCATCCATGCTGCCCGCGACTTTGTCAGAACTGGTAGTATCCTAAAAAGACTCAACAAAACTTACATTGTCCTGGTACCTAAAGTGCTAGACCCTAAATTATTGAGTGACTTTCAGCCCATAAGTCTTTGTAACACTACCTATAAAATCCTATCCAAAATTATCACCACCAGGCTCAAACCCCTCCTTGGAAAAATTATCGACCCCAACTAGAAGGGGTTTATCTTGGGAAGACAAATTCTTGATTTTGTTATCACCACTCATGAAATCATTCACTCCATGGAGAAAGGTAAGAATGTTGGTATGGCTCTGAAACTGGACATCTCCAAGGCTTATGACAAGGTTCTTTGGAATTTCCTGTATGAGGTGCTCAGTAAATTTGGGTTTCATGAAAAGCTCATCGATATTATAAAGGTGGTGGTGGAAATGGTTGACTTTGTTGTGCTGGTCAATGGCACACCCTATAGATCCTTTACTCCTAAAAGGGGATTACGGTAGGGGGACCCTCTATTCCCTTACCTCTTCCTCCTGGTAGCTGAAGTTTTGGCTTAGAACTTTTTGAGATTGGAAAGTGCTGGATCTATTATGGGTTTTAAACCAGCTTCCACCCTTAACCCAGAATTTCTTCAATAGTTTGTTGATGATACATTTCTGTTTGGAAAAGCCTGCATTAGAGAAGCTAGAGAATGGAAACACCTACTGAACAAATATGCTTTGGCATCGGGCCAAGTGATCAATTACAACAAAAGCAAAATTTACTTCTTCAACACTGAACTAAGAACATAGACTTTAATTGTTAATTGCCTAGGCTATAAGGGAGCTTCACTCCCAGATACCTATCTTGGTCTCCTACTCATGATGAAGGAAGTTTCTGATGAATTTTGGAACTCCATTATGGAGAAAATGCAGAAAAAGCTAGTGGGTTGGAAAGGCAAGGTTCTTAGAAATGCTGGGAAACTCCAGTTACTTTCTGCTACCCTCCAAGGTATTCATGTTTATTTCTGATCCCTATTCAAAATAAATTATAGAACTGAGGAGAAGCTAGAAAAAATCCAAAGAAATTTTCTTTGGTCTAGGATGGAGGAAAAGGCTAGAATGAACCTTGTAAACTGGGACACTATTTTCCAACCAAAGCTAGTCGGAGGGCTGGGAGTGAGAAAAATCAAGGACCTGAATAAAGCTCTCATCTCTAAATTGGGCTGGCATCTCTTTAGAGGAACCGCTAGATAGTGCCAGATTATGAAGGCCAAATACTTCTACAACGACCAATTCCCCTATGGGAAAAGTCTCCCTCTGGCTCAAAATTCTGGAATTTCATCTGTAAAAGAAAAGGAAGTATCCTCAAAGGTCTAAAATGGTTGGTCAAAAATGGCACTCACATCCATTTCTAGGATAATTGGTGGGTGGGGGAAAAACCTGATGAGCCTCCCAAAAGGCCATCTTTTCCATGTGATTACTTCCTTTTTCAACATTTTATTTTCAGAAGTAGAAGACTTTAAACTTATGATTTTTATATATATTTTTATATGAAAGGACATAAGTAGATAAAATGGATGGTGAAAACATAATGTATTTTTTTTAAAGCTAATGGATAGAAGTTGTAGGATTTAAAGTGATTGCATGTTGAATGAATAGTCCTTTTCCCTATGCTATGTTTGCAGGTAGTTTCCTTCCTATAGCCGAATGTTGTGCAAGAATATTGAATGAAATATCACACCTCTTTCTTAGTATTAAATGATAAAATATATTTATGTGTTGTAAGTTATGTATACTAACCATTTTGTAGGAGTCAAGTTTGGCACATTCAAGAATTTTGGCATGGTGTTGAAAGAGTCAACGACAGCCATTACCTCTAGAAGCGCCAGCATAAAAAATGGAATTAAGTAAGCGGTTAGAGATCGGCATGTTGTAGAACTCTCACAGAGAAACAAGTCAATCTAGTTCCTAAGAAGACACCACATGCAGATCTAGAACCACTACATGCTACATTCTAGGAAGATCTTGAAGACCTACTTTTGCTGTTCAAGATTTCTGTTATGTGCACGATGTATCTATTAGTGATCCTCATTAATGGAGTGATCCTAGATTTAGGTTGTAGTTTAGTTCTTCCTTAAATAAGTGCATTTCTATAGTTCCATGGGAGAGGAGAGGAAGAAAAGAATTAATTGATGTAATTTCTGAACTAGAGTTTGATATTCTAGCACTGCTTGTTTTCCAAGCATATTTCTTCTATGAATGAATAGAATGCGGAATTTGAGTTTCAGTCTCTTATCATAATTGCATTTCTATTCACTCATCCAAGGGGGACCACTTGGTGAGTGAATCATTTTATTACATTATAATTTATTTCTTTTCTCATTAAGTAGAAGATATAACTCTGCTATTCCTGCAGCCACTAGTAGTAGAACTGGTGTACTATTCCTGCAGCATAGGCGAGCATAGTAACCCCTGTTTGTAATTACTATTTTCTTAGCATAATTGCATTCAATTGAGATAATTTAGATTCATGAAGCATAATTTTCCATAGGTTTAGCCATGAGAATCAAGGAAGTTTGAAGCATATACTTTGCGAACACCATTCCAAGTTTACATCCTTGGTCGATAACTAAATGAGACTAAATAATCTACTTAGTAGCCATTTAGGGTGTCCAATCCTGAAACAATAGTCCAATGCTATGTGTTTCTAAGACAATTGTTTGGCCAAGCATTTTTGGCACTACTGCCGGGGATGGTGTTAGTTCAAACCAATTTGGTTTTCATGATTCCAGTATTCATAGTTTAGGATTTAATTTTAAGCAAAGCATTTTATGCATAGAAGAAGAGATCCTTGTGGAAGATTCCTTCCTTGTCAATACCAGGCCGAACCATTTGATATTTTTAATCCCAAGCCTAAAGAACCCCAAGTAGATAGTTACGAAGAAGACCTATTTGAAAATCCATTTGCAGATGCCCAAGGAGAAATTTCATCACCCTCATCATGCAAAGAATTGCTACATCTAGAAGTCCTTTTTGATGAGCATGAGTATCAAAATAAACCATTAGCTATTATTGTATACCAACCACCACCACAATAGAAACTAGGCCCTCCTCCAAGGATGGCTTAGCCTACCTTTCCCTTTCCAGTTCATCCTCAGCAGGGTAACCAAAACCTGAAGAACATTCCAGCCGCTGCATTGCCAAAATTTTACTGATTTATCACTAAAGATCCTGAGACTTTCCTCTTTGAGTTCGATATCCTCTGCAAAAGCTATGAATACACAACTAATGCCCATAAGCTGAAGTTGTTTCTATCAACTCTCAAGGAGGCCATGCTAAGATGGTTTATGAGCCTTGGAGCTAATGTCATACCAAATTGGAATTCCATGAGCAATATGTTTCTTGCAAAATACAAAGAATACTGTAGAGGACAGGATTTAAAAGGAGATGACATCTTTAAGATGACACAAAAAGAGGATGAAACCTTGGAAGACTATGTTTCCAGGTTTATGTATAACTTGCAATGAAATGCTCAGCACCAGTTAAATGAGGAATCACAGAAGCATCTGTTCCTCAAAGGTGTCAATGAAGGAAGCATAGAAGCTTTGGACCTTATGGCTGGTGGCGACACCACCTAGAAAAAATGGGCAGAGATTAAGACCATATGTATGAATTACTCAAGCGCTACAGTAAAGAAAGGAAGAGGATTAAAGGACTTGCCTCAAAAGACAAATGGCTCTAGAGTGTCTAAGATAGAACTGTCCAATCTCTTGTCTAACTTCAAGCAGGATATTATCAATGACGTGGCTACTTAGCTGGATACCATGCAAGCTTGAAGGAAGAAAGAGGATGCAGATGCTATGCTAGCTGAATTCTGCTCCCATGGCAGGGAGAAGAAAATAAATTGTAAGTGCAAAACTTTTGCATCTTTGGACACTACTTCAATGCCCACCGAGTTCAAGGCAATAGATGATGAGAATGGAGAGGTCTTTTACGTGGCTCAAAGGTGACCATGGGCTCAGAGACAAGGTATGCCTCAAGACCCCTTAAACCATTTTGGTTATAATAATAATAATATTAATTAGTGGCAGAATCAAAACCCCCACAATTCTGTCCCTCAAGGATAGAATTGGAATAATCATTGGTCAAACCAACAGCCATAGTATAACTAGAATTTCCAACAGCCGTAGTATAACCAAAATTTTCACCCTCAGTTTAACCCAAACCAGAAGCAGTTTAACCCATATCAGTAGCAGTATAATTCATTTCAGCAGCCACAATAGAATAACCAATGGAAACCACATGGTAACTGGCAACAACAACCTCAGTGGGGGGCCAATTAGCCTACTCAACAACAAGCTATAATGCCTCCACCTCAACAACAAGCTATTATGCCTCCGCCTCCTGTAGCCAATAATATCCCTAAGAAACCACAACTGCCTGCTCAACCAAATCCAAATCCAAACAACAAGCAACAAGCCTATTCACTGCAAGTGAATGATATCCACCTAAGATCAAGGACTACATTGCCTACCCCAAGAGCACCCATAATAACTAATTTTTCTAATACTGAGGAAGCTTCTAACAACTACAATACTGTTGTTCCCCCTGTTGCACCACCTATTCTAGTTGAGAAAGAACCACCTTTTCCGCAAAGATTGGCCCAACCATCAGTATCCCCTTAAGAGAATACTATTGCAAAAGACCTGACTGACCAACTGAAGAAAATAAAAGTCCAAATCCCATTATTGGATGCCCTCAAGGAAATTCCAATCTATAATAAAGCAATTAAAGAAGCCTGTATCAAGCACCCTGGTAGGAAGAAGAAAGATCCTGATACCATCCATGTTCTTGGACAACTTTATGATCTAATGCTTAGTAAAGATTTAATGCCTAAATACTCTGATCCAGGAAGTCCGATGGTTACTATTCACATTAATGGTATACAAATACACAATGTTTTGGTTGATTTAGGAGCTTCTATTAATGTTATGACTATGGATGTATTGTTAAGGCTTAGTATCATTGGGTTGAGGGAAACACCCACTATTCTCCAGTTAGCTGATAATTCAACTGTCAAACTAGATGGTATGCTAGAGGATATTGTTGTCACACTTGATTCCTTAGAATACCCTTTAGATTTCATCATCCTGTCTCCAAAAGCCACATTAGGAGGGTATCCATTAATCCTAGGGAGGCCTTGGTTAGCCACAACAGATGCTTGCATTGCATGCCACTCAGGGAAAATGACCATATCTGATGGTATTAATACTAAGAAATTAACCCTGTATTCTCCAGCCAAACCTCAAGCTGAACTTGACCAAGTTGTCTAGCCGGATCTAGGAGACACCCCCCTTGAAGCCAATTCAGTACAGTAGCTTATGGTTATTGATAGAAATCCATTCATGGTCTCGTAAGAAGAGGATGACATACTTGTAGCAATTCTTACAAACTAGTATGGCTCTGAAGAACCCTCATGTCATGAACCTAACTGTTCTCTACAAACCATATTGCCCCAGAAGTCTTCATCCAAATTTCTTGCAGCACCAGATTATCTCCATACCCTGTTACCCCATGAAATAAAGTCACCTACCTTTGTAGAATTTCTTACGTTAGACAAGTTCAAAAGAGTGCAGATTGCCTTAAATAGGGAATTGAATGTCAATAAGGATCTCACTGAATCTTAGATATCAATTCTTGAACATCTTTTGTGAAAGAATCAACAAGCTTTTGCATGGGACTATACTGACATGAAAGGGATTGACCAAAAATTGTGTACCCATAAGATTTATATCATTCAAGAGTCCAGACCTATTAGGCAACCTCAAAGAAGAATAAACCTACATTAAGAGATATAGTAAGGCTGAATTGCAAAAAATTCTCCAAGCTGGCTTCATATATCCCATTTCTGATAGTTAGTGGGTCTCCCCTCTTGTAATTGTTCCCAAGAAAGGAGGCAAATGGCGAGTTTGTGTCAACTATAGGGAGCTTAATAAGGCAACCAAGAAGGATCACTTTCCATTGCCCTTTATTGACCAAGTACTTGACAACCTTGCTGGAAAAAAGTATTTTTCATTCTTGGATGGTTTCAGTGGCTACAACCAGATCCAGATATCACCAGAAGACCAGGATAAGACAACATTCACCTATCCATGGGGAACATTTGCTTATTTTGTCTTACCATTTGGGTTATGTAATGCACCTGCTACTTTCCAGAGGGCAGTGATAAGCATCTTTTCTAACATTGCTGCTAATTGTGTTGAGATATATATGGATGATTTTACTGCACATGGAACTACATTCGAAGAGGCTTATGCAAATATGGAAAAAGTTCTTCAAAGATGTCAGGACTACAATCTCTTACTTAATAGTGAGAAATGTTACATGATGATGGAGGAGGGAGTTGTCTTAGGGCACTACCTCTCATCCTTTGGAATCCAGGTTCATCCTGCAAAGATTGCAGTAATTGTCACACTCCCAACCCCAGCAAAGCAGAAGGATGTCCGGAGTTTCCTTGGTCATGCAGGTTACTACAGGATATTCATCTAGAACTTTAATCAACTTGCCGCTCCATTATATAATCTATTGAAGAAAGAAGCGGAATTTGACTGGACAATAGAATGTGAGTCATCATTCCAGCAGTTAAAGGATGTGTTGAAAAAGACCCCTATTCTCAGAGGACCAGACTAGAAATTGCCATTTCATATCCACATAGACGCATCTGACTATACAATTAGAGCAGTGCTGGGTGAAAAAGAAGGAATAATTGAGCACGCCATTTATTACATCAACAAAAATTTGCAAGGTGCAGAACTAAATTATACTATTACTGAGAAAGAAATCCTTGCTGTAATTTATGCTTGAAATAAATTCAGGCATTACATAAATGGCTATCAAGTATTTGTTTATACTGATCACTCAGTGATCAAATACTTGATGAACAAACCAGCCATTTCTGGTAGATTAGCCCGGTGGTTACTCCTCCTACAGGAGTTTGATATAACTATCATTGAAAAACTAGGAAAAGCAAATGTAGTTGCTGATTTTCTCTCTAGATTACAAGTTCCTGATGATCCTGTAGCAATTGATGATAGCTTCCCGGATGAGCATCTATTTTCTCTTGCGACATGCAATCCATGGTATGCTGACATAGAAAAATACCTTGCTATAGGACAGGCATCACCCCATTTCTCATCTCAAGAACGAAGGCTGCTAGCTGAGAAAAGTTTTAACTTTTCATGGATATCTGGATCTATGTTCTACATAGGTCCTGATCAAATTACCCGCAGATGTGTCCATGAAGATGAGACCTATGACATCCTTCGGGCATGTCATGATGAACCGTGTGGTGGCCACTTTGCAAGCAAATGAACAACATACAAGGTATTGACAACTGGTTATTATTGGCCTATATGTTAGGAATAAGGTGTCTCAACCTTGGATAATTCCTATTCTTATTATTTGTTTTGTAAAATGTATTTCTTGCAAATAATGTTGATGTGTCGGCATCTTGAATTGTGTGTAAGGAGATCATGGCTAAAA
>MU228521.1:3472920-3517461 GCA_018584345.1 Thuja plicata | reverse complement strand
CACACATCACAAATACATCATACATGTAGTAAAAACACATCATAAACACATTTGAGAACTGCATCAAAGAATAGAAAATAATAAGGTAGTTTAGGGATGTTTAGGAAAATTAGGAACATTTAGGGAGACCTAGAATGGTCTTGATCCTCCTAGACAATCCTAAACCCTAATCCTGCTTCCTACACACATCCTAACCCTATTAAAGCATCTAAATGCACCATATAAGCTCCACCAAACACGTAAGGAACACATTTAAAGTTACACAAAATTTTACATCCCAAAACACAATGCTCTGTAAAATATCAGGTGCCTAAAATTTAACTAAGTCTTTTTTTTTTTGAAAAATCTAAAATCTAGAAGTTGCATCGTAACTCCTAGGAAGCTGAAACCTATCCCAATCATCTGAAAAGGTACCTAATTTCTTTATACAAGTATAACTTAAAGTATAAGAAACTTATACTTAAATGTTATACTTGTTTAAACAAACCTTTATAATACTAAATTGTATACACAAACCCTAAATGTTATACCTTAATAATACTAACTTCAACTTGAGATTAAATATAACTCAGGGATAATTAATAATGACAGAGACCCTAATCTGATTACAACTCAGGAGTAAATCAACAATAACAAATTATAATACAAACTCGGGATTATATAAATACTGCGCATATTGTTTAATGACAGAAAATTAAATATAAATAATCCCAATCTAGGATAACAAGGTTGCACAAATTGTTTATAGGAAATGCACGTTCTACAAAATGATAGAAAACTAAATAGAACAACTGACAGATCCAACTCCATAATCCTGGAAGCACTCATGGACATTCTGAAGGAGATACAAGGAGAATACTAAGGAGTCTACAGACTCTTACAAATGCAGAATTATTCATATACATACAACATAGGAATAATTCCATTTAAACATGATCCTAATCTCCAAATCACTAATATAGGCACAATGATATATCTAACATAAACATTTTGAAATTTACGTAGACAACAAAGCACATAGAGAAAACATTCAACCATACTCTTATCCAATACATATCACAAAGGAGAGTTATCTCTCAGGATGGATTCCAACCTGGAGTCCTACAGAGATTTGGTTTGATGAAGAAGGATCCAATCCTCTCAGTCTCTTCCAACACTCCTTCGAGTCCTTCTAGGTGCAATCTCCAGCCTCTACCAGAAGCAACATAATGCCAATCTTAGAGAATAATAAATTCTCTCCTCACAAATATAATTTCATACAAATAAAATGCTCAACCATACAATTTCTCCTCTTGAATCCAATTTCATAAACAACCCCCTCTCACATAGGAGATCTCTTTGTATATAGATTGGAGGAAGTAGTTGCACGGGTATTCCAACCGATGCAACTATCCACTAGTTATTCATTAATCATATGGTTTGCAAAACCATTCCCGTGAAGGAATAAGAAAAATTTTATTCAATAAGATTTTAATCTATGTCTCCTAGATTTGAGGATGACAAAATAGATAATAAAGATTTTAGGAATACATTTACTAACTTACTATGGTAATTTACCAAAGGCATTTCCCAAATAGAAAAAATAACATAGACTTACCATAGTCTCATAATAATTTCCTTCACATAATTAGTTTATTATATAATAATATATAATTATATATGTAGTCATAGGCATATGTGTGCACCCATATGCTTATGGTACATATACCATAAGTAAGACAAATTATTATTAATATTACAAATATTAAATATTATGAAGATTATTATTATAAAACATATTATCTATTCATACACTAATCCATATTATTTACAAAACACAATAGTGATATATATAAGGTGAAATATACCACTATTATTAAAATATTAATTATTATTATTTCCATAGACATTTTATTATTATGAATATTATAAAGTAATATCATAGAATTCTTTATTATTATTGATATTAAAATCACATGATTTAATCACATACTAACTTGTTCCTAACAAGATACGCTAGTACATAAGTATCCACTAATAAAGATAAATTACTAAATCATACAATAATTAACATCAATAATCTACTAACAAAATTGAACATACCATGAAGACAATTAGAGCTACCATACTCAAAACCTCATTCTCAAAGAATGCAAAAGATAAGAAACCAACTACAAGATCCACAAAACCAACAAACTGAGAGGACACAGAAATACATCATCCACAAAAGGGATTGACTCAGAAACTCCCCACCTAAAGGTAAAAGGATAAGAGGTAGAGTTCCTTCCTATGGAACCTGGTGATATCTTCGTAACAACAACAACAACAATTGAGGATTTTGAGGGATCACTCAGACCTATGAAGCTAGGTGGAGATGATACCCGATACCTACACTCCTGCATCACCAAGAAGAGATACATGGATACATATGGATATACATACAAATTAGATACATGCAAGCAGATGACCAGGATTGACACATCATGTGGACCTTACTAAGTGAGTAACTATGACTTCGTCCTGAGTCATGAAAACACATCAGACACATATTCATGAAACATAAAACATCATGATAATAGTTAGATTCAAATCCTTGGGTTAGATCCATAAAACACATAAAAATAGATGGTTTTCTAATCTCATAAACATATAAATGATAACCATAAATGAGCATATCAATCATCTGATAAACATATCATCATCCACAAAACATAAATGTAAATGTATAGTTTTAACCATCATAATAGAATGTCCAAATCAGAAAGTCCAAGTATCACCATAGGATAGGGTATTATAGCAGGAGTCCATACTACTGGTTTGGCCATTGCTGACCTCCCCGCCACTAAGGATTTTTCTGCCAATTTCCTTGTGGAGGTTGCCAATTCCCTTGGGGTTGTTTCCATTGAGGGCTTGGGTAAGGTTTCCACTGAGGTTATAGATTATTCCAAGGAGGTCATTGATTATTCACAGGTGGTTTCCATTGACTACTATAAAATGGACCATTAAAAGTAAGAGGGTCCTGAGGCATACATTTTCTTTGATCCCATGGTCTTTGTTGTGCAACGAAGAATACTTTCTCATCATCTCCTTCAGTCGGCTTGTAATTAGGGGGTAGATATGTAGTCTCCATGTTGGCAACCATCTTGTAATGACAATCTCTCTTTTTTTGTCTACAATGTGGACAAAATTTTGCTAGAATAGCTTCGGCCTCTTCGTGCTTCTTTTTTACTACATTGTGTCCAAATGGGTGGCCATGTTATTGATAATTTCCTACTTGAATTCATACAACAAATGTGTGATTTCTATCTGAGAGGCCCCAATGCCATTAGTTTTTCCTGTTATGGACCTTTATCCCCTGCCCTTCTTGGCCACAACTTTTGAGTAATTGAGGTAGATTTTCTTTATATCACCCCATGTAGATTGGGTGATATCTACCCTGGCCATAAGATCCAAGGCTTTAGTGCATCCTTCATTTATACCCCATAAGATGAGAAGTTTTTGTGACTCCTCATTGAGTTGGTGATGAGTGTTTTTCTGCAAGCTAAACAAGATTATTGACAGATAATCCTCTATAATTTCATCCTCCTTCTATGTCATCTTGAAGATGTCATCCCCTCTCATATCATTTCCCCTGCATTACTCGCTATACTTTGTCAAGAATTCTACCTTCATTTCTTCCCAATCATGGACAACGTCCTGGCCTAAGCCCATAAACCATCTTAATGCAGACTTCTTGAGAGTTGCAAGAAAAAAATTGAGCCTATGGGAATCCATGATGTAGTCATAACTAGGGAAAAGGATATCAAAATCAAAGATAAACGTATCTGGGTCTTCGATCACTAGGCCATAGAATTTAGGAAGTGCTGAAGAGGGAATATTCTTGAGGTTGTGATTATCATTCTAGTCAGTAATGGGAAATGGAAAGGTAGGGGGGTTTTCCATCCTGGGTTGACACTGAGGGAGTCCTTGCAGATGGTAAATGACAAGAGGTAGTGGATTTTCTTCTTGATTTTTTGAGTATTGGATTATGAGATTGGCCAAAGCATCTACAAACATATTAAACTCAAGTTGACCATCTAGAAGGTGAAATTTTAGTAGATCACCTTTTGAAGATGATGATGATGATGATGATGATGCAGGAAGGCTTACAATTGCATCCATGAAATGACCCTCCTCTTCATCTTATTTTAGTACAAAGATATATCCTTAATGGTTTTTGGGGTAGTTAGGTAAGTACCTTCCTAGAGCATCTCTTCTTCTTCTATGCATATAGATAAATGAAAGATTGCGATGGTGGAGTGAAATCCTTTTTGATAGAAAACTCTATTTAAAAAGGATATACATTCTTGAATTGAATTCTACAAATGGATAAGTAAAATAAATTTTCTCAAAACCATCCCCGAACATGATGCCAAAATTATTGGTTCCATTAAGGTATTAAAAACTAGGCAGTTACCATGACTCAGGGATTGGAAATCCAACCGAGAAGCTATCCTCCTTTATAGAAACTCATTTAATTTATCAACCCGGGGATGTATTACTTGAAACGGGCTAGAAAAGTATATGCACCAAGGATTCTTACTCAAACCATGCTATGGCTATAGGAAACAAATTTATTTGAAAATAAACTATTTTATAGCTGCATGAAATGAATGCTGGAAAGGAAATTAATCTATAGTTGCAAGAAGCGAATGCCGTAAAGAATGCTGGAAAGGAAATGTGGAAGTGAATGTGAAAGTGAGAATTTTGAAGGAATACTACAACTTGAAAACATAAAGACTTGAAAACAAAATTATAATGCTTTAACAGTTCTACCACTTTGGCTGCAGGAAGTACTAGATTGTCCTGTGGCTTTGGCTATAGGAGCTGTGTTAACACCATAATTATGATACCAAGATGCAGGAAACTGAAACTACATGCAAACAATTCTAACTAGCTAACATGAATTCCTCACCAAGTGGGCCCCCTTAAGTGAGTATCCAAACTCAATTACACTCAACTAAAGATCAACACTTCATCTTCTATTGATTGAAAAATGAATTACAGGATTCATAACTGTAAAAAAATAGAATGTAAACTATAACTAATAATGCCCTCCTTTCTCGCGCAGGAGCGAGACTTTATTTAAACTAGGAAAAATGTCTAACTGCTAACTAATCACACCATAGAGATAGGCAGAAATTTTATTACAATCCTATCAAACATAAAAGGGAAACTATAAAACTGAAGATAGAATAGGTTGAGGAAAGAGGAAATAACTACTTTTGACAACAAATCTAACTTCCCACTCTCTCCTAGATTCCTTCATAGAATTCATTATGTTTCCTTGGTCTTTTCTTGACTGCTACCACTTTGATCACCCTGGATCCACTTGTTGGTGTCATTCTTTGATGTTCCTCCATGTGAACCTACTGCAAGACTAGGTTGAGCATCTATTGCATGGGCGCATTTTACCTAGTCAAGGTGATGGTTTCTATGTTGATGCGCTGCACTTCAGATGTTAGGATAAAGATATTTATGATAATCAACACCAAAATACACATGTATCATTCATGTTCAAACAACTATTTCATCCATAGATACATAATCATAATTCCAAAGTAAATAACATAGCATGTTCATCCAAGCATACCATATTTAAGTGTGTTTTAACCATAGCATAGGTATGGTGGCAGTATGCCACATAATAGAAAATATGAGTATATGAGTATAAAGTATTTGAGAAAGTACGTTAAAACAGGGAAAAAGGTCCTAGAAAAAGCTATCCTAGGGTATCTAAAATATGGCATTAATATACCTCATCAAGGGGAAATGACAAATACAACATCAACATGTTTAGATTGTAGTTTGGTTCCAACCACAAGTCATTTGGTTAATCGGTGAAAGAGTTTTTGTTGTTTCATACACTAAGACAAGTAGAACTCAAGAGTTCTTGAGTAACAATTGGTAAATCATAGATCGGTGAGCGGTATAGTATGTGTGATTATTTCTAATGATACGATGACATAGAAAAGAGGTTATGAATTCAATTTTTTGACATTTATGTGATCAATGCAATCAATTAAGATGGATTCAAGATGTTGTATTGGAGAAGTCAAAATGTGTTTGAATACTTTGGAGATATAACTTGCAGTTCTTATCTTGATCTAAAACAGTCATGATAAATCATTTTATTCATTGATATTATCACTTTGGAGCATGGTGCTTTCACAAGAAAGTATTTTAAGATCATTTTTGGTGTGTTTGATATTGGTGCAAGTTGTGTATATATTGGGAACTGCTCATATTGAAAAAAAATAAGTTGTAGTTTTTGTTGTGGGTGATGCAATTAGGGTTTTGTGATTTCAATTTGAGGTTGCAATCAAAAAGATGAAAGATAGAGAGAAGAGAGAAGTTATAGAGTACAAAGAAAAGATTAGATCTGACAAGCAATCAGTGCTACATCCAGATCACTAATCTTGTTGTTCCCTAATAGTTACAGCAAGCAAAATCCCTTAATTGGGTGAACTCTAATAGGTTGTTTTTATAAATCCTTTAATATGGAAACTTCTTCATTAAGGTTTGAAATCCTCTAGCGAGGTATATCATAACTAATATGATTTTAATAAAGGCGTGGAAGTTTGTTATCCCCTATGTTTTTTGGGGAGTTTGGAGAGAGAGGAATGAGAGAGTCATTAGGAATAAAATGGCTAGTGAGAAGGAGGTTTTCTTCAAAATTAAGAGAGCTATTAAAGAAAATTTACTCTTAAAGGACAGAGTTATGGATCCTTTGAATGAGGAGGACATAACCTTCTTCAATAACTGGAAAATAAAAGGAAATTTTAGGAAATAGGATAATAAAGCTAAGAGGAAGGATGCTAGATGGGATTGGCCCTGAGTGGATGGAAGAAAATTAATTTTGACTGTGCTTCAAAGGGAAACCCGGGGGTTGTTGGGTGTGGCATTGTCATAAGAGATAAAAATGGGATATGTAGAGGCATTAGAGCTATCCCTATTTTCATTCAAACAAATCATAATGCTGAAGCATATGCTACCCTTCAAGGTCTTATCTTAGCTAAGGAGAAAGGTTGTTCGAAGGTGTGGTTAGAGGGAGATTCCCTCAACATTATCAAGTGTTTGAATAATGAAATTCCAGCCTCGTGGACTATTCAAAACCTGATTCAAAAGCTAAATCTATTATCCATTCTTTTGAGAAATGTATTGTTACTCATAACTTCTGAGAGACTAATGGTGTTGCTGTCTGGGCCGCCAACATGGCTTGTAAGGTTGATGTGGTGACACAATGGAATGATGGAAATGACACGCCTTCTCAAGCCAATTTATTTCTTGATAGGTACAATTTGAGGAGTAGATAGAAACAAGATCATAAATGGTAAGTTTCATAAAGGATATTAATGTGGAAGTGATTTGTCATAATTACCTTTTTAGGCAAGAGTACTCTGTGGTGATTATGAGTTGGAAGTGGCATGCTCTCTGGGTGTTTTTGGTTTTGCTGAGAATGAGGAGTGGTATTCATAACGGATTTCTCAAAAATTATTGCAGAGATAAAAAATTAAAATAGAGAGATCAGATGGGTGGAAGTAAGAAACGAGTCGAGCCTGTGAACTGCAACGAATGGAGGAAAATGAAAAAATTCTAGAAGATTATGAAAGAAGGTGGGATGGAGGTGTTTTTGGAAAATCTTCATGGAAAAAACCCTTCTATTACCAGGATTTTCACTAAAATGTGGAAAGATGGTAAGATTATGGTGGGAAATCAGTATATGGAGGTCAGTAAGGAGATAATAGCAGAAGCGATAGGAATGGGCATGGAGGGAATCAAGTTCTATAGAGATAGAGCAATATCTCACAAGGCTTGGGAGGCTTTTCTAGAGTTTGAAGAGGAAAAGGCCAGACTGGTTAAGGTTGACACTTCCTAACAAAATCCAAAGCGCATATCCAGGCCTTGGAGGTATATTCTTTATGTGATCATCAGTTATATAATGTTGGACAATAGGTTCACCCGAGCTTATGGTCACCATTTTATGCTATTAAATCATTTTAGACAAAAGGTGAAAGTTAGTTTTCCCTATTATTTTCTTAGTTTGTTAGATTTCACATTAATAGCTTGTAGAAAGACCCAAAGGGTGATCATGCTTCTCACCAGGGTCTTATGTTGTTAATTTATGAGGTTTTGAAAAATAAAAAAGAGGAAAGACCTCTGTTGAAGAAGAACCAGAGAGATGAGGAAGAAATGGAGGGTGATGAGGATGACAGTATGTATGAGGAAGAAATAGAATATAATGAAGAAGAATCCAAGGGATATAAAACCCCTAAAAACACTACATAAAAGGGATCCTTGTCTAAGAAAAGCCAGAAGAAGCCCTTTTTCGAGGGCTCTGATACAGACAAGGAAACCGATGATGATAATTTGGAGAAAAGCAAAATGAGAAAGAAAAAAGGTAAAAAGTCAACTAAGAAGAAGAATTTGGTGGAAGAAATAGAAATAGAGAAGGATTTTGTGGATGAAGAGAAGGAGGAAAAAAAATACACAAAGAAAAGAAAATGGGGAGAAGTTATGGAAAAAACTAAGATTAGTCAGAAAGGTAAAAAACCCAGCAATAGGAGAATTATTCTTTCCTCAGATGAGGAAGATGTGATGGAGGAAAAGCTGAATATCAAGATGAACCCTGAGGAGCATGAAAGAGGTGAGAATAGGGAGGACAAAAAAAGATGACAATGAAGAGGACCAAAATCAAAAGGGGAATACATAAACTAACGAGTAGAAGGAGGATGAAAAGGCGAAGGAAAAACTTGACAAAAGAACTAAGAAAGAGGAAACAGGGCATGAGGAAACTAAATTCCATGAAAATAAGGAAACATGCAATTATCATATGCCTAATGATATCAAGAAAAGAAAGGATTGCATTGAGGATTTAACTGGTATGGTGAGTAATTTGATTGAAGACAATGCTAATATGAAAAAACAAATTGAAGTTATGAGGGCTTAAGATTAATTTCTTAAAAAACATTGGTATTGGTGAGAAACTAGTTGCTAAATGCTTGGATGAAATGAAAGAGGCGGTTGGGTATTCAGAAGCCTAGGTGGAATTTGTGAACAAAGTGGGCAAAAAAGATAAATAGTTGAAGGACATCACTGAAAGTGTGGAGGAAGATTATAGTATAAGGAAAAGAAATAATCTGAACATCAAGGTGGAAAAAATTTGAGGAAACAGTCAAGAAAATTGGGGAAAGTTAGATCAGGACAAGGGGGAAAAGGACTATAGAGAGGTGAAGGAGATCATAGGACCAAGTACTCGTACAAGGGAAAGCACCAAGAAGATGAGTCCAAAGGCAGACAAAGAAACTGAAGACATTAAGAACTCAGTAAATCAGATGTAGATTATGGTCATTCAGGCCCAAGAAATGGTGGAGGGTATGTAGCTGTCTTTTTCTTAGTTCTGTCCTTTTTGTTTTTGCTTTCCCTGTCTTTATTGTTAATCTGTGGGACTTTTTTTTTTAGGTTGTTATCTTGCTAGCTGCTTTTCTTTCCTTGTTTGGTGCTACAACATAGTTGTTGTTGAACTCTCTTGAATATCTAGAAATTTTTTGTAAAGGTTTTGGGTCCTTGTAAAACCTATTTTTACTTAATCAAAACTAATATGATTTTAATCCTAACAGTGTACTAGTCACTCCTAACATGGTGAAACCTCAAAAAGGGTATGTGTAGCTCCTAATATGGAAACCTTATTTGATGCACTAGTGGGCTTGTGGGTGTCAACCCCACCGTGGTTTTCTCCCTCTAACCAAGGGTTTCCATGATAAAATATCTATGTCATGTGTGATGAGTTTGTGGATGCTTGATACTACTTTCTTTTATGTGTTTTCATAAGTTATATTCTTTGTGGTTTGGAGATAAATCCATTAGTTATTTAGATCAGTCATTGAAATTTTCTATTACCTATTTGAATTGATTAATGCACCCCTCTCAGTACCTATTAATTCGAACAATTGGTATCAGAGTGTTGGTCCTCTTGGTGATAACTCTAACAACTTGGGGAAAATATCCACTATCATGGAGGGTTATAGGTATGAGATGCAAATTGAGAATGAAAACAAGATGATGATTGAGCTGTAGGAAAAGTTGAAGAAGTCACTTGCCAAAAGGAGAGAACTCATTAAGAAAATAAGTGAAAGCTAAGACTACATAGAGAAACTGTCTGAAGGTAGTGCATTTGAAGAGTTTGATGAAGCAATTGCAGATCTATTGAGTAAGAACAAGGGACTCAAATAAATTATGGATAATCTAAAAAGAGATCTTGAAAGTGAGTCTGTTCGGATGTATGAAGTCCTTGAAGGAAAAGGAAAAGTTGAAGATGAAAAGAAGACATTAGAAGCTACAAATAAAATTACTGATGATGCCCTAAAGGAAAAATATGAAGAGCTTGTTAACTTGAGAGAAGAATGTGCTTTACATCAGATTCGAATGTAGGATACTGCTACAGAGAATCTACAAGTAATAGCTGAAAATGAAAGGCTTAGAGAGGTGAATGAGACATTGAAGATCAAGTGGGTTTAGAGTCACTCTAAATGAAAAGACCCTTAACAACAACATACATCAAATGTAAAACCAGAAAATGATCTCTAAACTTGAATATGTCTTACATACTCAATTCACACTTCTTAGAAGCAGATGTAATTATCCAATTCATTACAATTCTTTACTCACTAAAACTACTTTAAGGATGTTTAATTCTCTCTAAAAGAAACCCTAAACTAGTTAGACCCCCTACCTTACAAAGTGATGGATTGAAATGTCCTTAACAACCAACCCAAATGAATACAAGAAAATGCAATAAAGACATTATAATTCAATGAGAATTCATAAATTACAGGAGGTTACAGCCAGATCTTATTGCTAAAATATCAAAGACATATAGAATCAGAGCCAAAAGGACCACTGATAGTCTTAATTAACATATAGAGCTTACAAGCCTTCTATGGCAAAAATTTCCCATCATACAAAAGACCTAAAAAATCCTAGTTATACCAATTGGATACCATGAGTTTTGATTGCCTTAGGGAAAAGGAAACCCTAAAACACAACCACCACAACTTGGGAACCAAACCAACATTAATGCAAAATATATAGAGAGACGATAATGAATAAAATATTTGCAAATCCAATTGGAAACCCCAAGTTGCCACCAACAAATATTTATGAAGCCTAAACAATCTATCTCTTAGGAACCCTACGACCACATAAATGAAACCCAAATGATCAGGTTGATCCATCTACCACTCTACAACTTGAAAGAGAACCACCATGGAAAAAAACCCTCTGTGCAGGTTTGAATTTTCAAATTACTACCCGTTCTAACGGTCACCTTAGCACGGAATCCTTATCAATGGTTGATACCGAATCATATCTTCAATATTAAAAAAGATTCATTGATCTTCACTAAAAAGAAAACTGTGAACGCAAGGCACCTGGCATTTTCTCATCTCATCTCGGTCCCATCTCTAAATTTTAGACATGTGTCAATGAAGCGTGAACCCTCGATGACTATGTTTCATTCATCTCTTAATCAAGGCTTAGCGCCCACCATCCAATCAAATATGATCAACATGAGACTTAACTTGACTACAGTTATGACCCTATCTCGCAAACTGTCACGCATTGTAAAAGCGTGATGCCACTAAGAATTAACCTCATTGCATGTTTTGTTTGAGGCTTAACACCCATCATTTTATTTAAAAGATCTGATGGTCCCAATGAAATCTAACAAAATGTATACCCCACCCACTAGGAAGGACATGTGTCACATATGTGTGAAGCCTTGATGGTTATCCTTCATGCATATGTTGAACAAGGAATATAATGACAACCATAGGATCATATGAAACCAATCTACCTTTAGTTCAAATTTACCTCCGACCACTTTCCACGTGTCCACTTGTCAAGTTTCCTTGAAGGATATTGTCCTTACATCTTCTGTTCAAGGAATAACCTCAATTGTCAGATCTTTCAGATCTGACCATACCTTAACCTGACTACTTGCTTGACCACTTTCCACGTAGCGCATAGCCATGAAGACTCAATGAATAATTACCTTGCATCTTTTGACTTTGGCTTAGCGCCCACTGTAGATGATATCCAATCTAACAGTTCTAGAAGATTGTCGCTTGCTATGAAGAATGTTGACCTCATGATCCATGAAATGGACAAATAGCACCACGACGTGATGCCTCAATGAATATATGTTGATGATATCACATTAAGGGAACGCGATAGCCATACTATCAAAAGGAAACTACTTGACACTTGTATTTAAATAAATACCATGGAGACTTAGGCATAGGAAAACAAATACAACCTACGAGGAAAAAAGACTTAAAAAATAAAGTGGCCCCACTCGATGAATAAAAAAACACATGGCAAAAAAGACTTAAGTGACCTTTTAAAAAGTAACATCATTTTAGAAAAACATAGGAGACTTAAGGGTTTTGATCACCATGGAAGAACAACTAGGGATTATGACATAGCCCAAAAATTGTAGTAAAAGACAAGAACAAGCACCAGAGAGACCAAAAATTTGACAATCCTAACAATGGATCTGACTGAAGAGGGTTGAATGTAAGTTCAAAACTAGAAAACTAGCACTCTGGGATGCACACAAAAACATCATAGCAAAACCCCAAAAATGAAAACCAGGAATATATACAAATATTCACATTACTATGCATGAAAAGTGATTTAGGAGAAAAATGGCTTTAGAAATTGCCCATGCATAGGCAGGTCCTCCATTCACCAATAGGACTTTCTAGAAAATAAGAATCTTTTCCATGTAGATCATGCACAATAAATTGTCCTAACCATAAGGACTCAAATTTTCCATGCTTTCCTTTGTCTTCTAATATTGCATTCCATTGGAGCACCATGTCATTGACATGCAATTTTCTTTCTGATGCTCTTTTATCAAATAAATACTTGGACTATTGCTGGATCTTCTGATTTTTCACTTGTGCTTTACTTCTGATCTCATCCAACTCTACCAACTACAACATTCTATTATGTATTGACTTTGTCACCTCTATGTCTTCATCTTGGGTAAATTTGTAAACTGGCAACAAATTATTTAGTGGTAACCTAGCCTATGTTTGATAAACCATTTCAAAAGGAAATACACCTATATCTCTTTTCAATGTTATATTTTCAACCCACAAAGCTAACCTAAGCTTTAAATTCCAAGACTCCTTATTCTTTTCTAATGTCCTTTTGATAATTTTCATAATGCTCTTGTTACTGGATTCTACTTGTCCATTTTCCTATGGATGATATGGTGAAGACTATGAAACAACTATACCATACTAATCACAAAACTCCTTGAATTATTCAGACCTAAAGCACATATCATTATCCATAACTAGCTTGCTTCGCACACCAAACCTGGTCAAGATGATATCTATTAGAAAATCAATGACCACCTTACTGGTTTCCCTATTGGTTGGTATGGCCTCAACCCATTTTGTAAAATAGTCAGTGACAACAAGGATCCAACTGTGACCCCCACTAGACTTCTCTAAAAATTTACCAATAAAATCAATGCCCCATTGGGCAAAATGGACCTCAACTGAAATTGGATTCAAAGGCAAAGCCCCTGAATACATCAACTTATTTGAAAACCTTTGAGAAGCCTCACACACTTTCTGCACAAACTGATGTGTGTCTCTAAAAAAAAAAGGCTAATAAAAAAAAGCTCTAAGTATCTTATGTGTAGTTGTCTTTGCTGAATAGTGGCCTCCAGACACACCACTACATGTTTCTTTCAACACCTTCTCAGACTGAGATTTATCCAAACAAAACAAGAGAAATCCATCTCTATTTTTTCCAATATAAATCTCCTTAATCAACACATATTTTTGAGCTTGAAGTCTGAGAGCCCTTCTTTGATTTTCTTCCATGTCCTCATGACATTTAGTATTCTTCAAAAAATATACAAAATTAGTATACCATGGCTTCATCTCAATTCTAGTTGGCATTTCATTTTTTCGCACATTTTTCACTTGGGTAAGCTCCATATTTGTATCTATTATGAGGTTTTCTAACTCCAAGCCTCTAACCAATTTGGTGACCTGGATCTCCAAATCAAATTCTTGTATTCTATTTATCCACCTACACCTCTTTCTAGTGACCTCATTTTGTGATAATATATCCTTAACAGTAGCATGAGGTACATAGGCAACTACCTTGGCACATACTAAATAAGGCCTAAAATCCTTGACTTCCTTAACTAAGGCATAAGATTTTTTTTCCATGATTTCAAAGTTCAATTCTACTTCTTGTAGAGACTTGCTAAAAAATGCAATAGTATGTTCAAATCCCTCTTTGTCCTTCTGAAATAGCACTGCTACAATGGTATGAAATGAAGCAAATGAGAAAAGAGAAAATGACAATTCATAGCTAGGAGACTTCAAGACTAGTGCTTCCTAAATAGCCAACTTAATCTTCTCAAAAGCTTGCTGAGCTTCTTGATTACAACATATTTAACACCCTTCTTTAGAACCTTAGCAATAGCTTTTACAATTTCTGCAAAATTTATAATAAACCTTCCTACAAAATTTATCTTTACTATGAAATATTGCACCCCTTTGATGTTCTTAGGAGGAGTCAACAAACTAATAGCCTCAATCCTCTCTAGATCTATTCTCACTCCCTCCTTGAACACTATATTCCCTAGCCACTTTCCTTCTAAAATAGCAAAGTGGCACTTCTTTGGATTAAGAGATACTCCAAATTCCAAAGACTTACCAAAAATCTTCTCGAGATCCCTGCAATGATCCTCAGCTTTATTTGAATATGGAATGAAAACATCTTGATAGATAACCATAATTATATTTATGAATTCCTTGAAAGAAACATCCATTTCTCTCTGAAAAGTGCCCCCTGCATTCATGAGACCAAAAGGTATTATGACATAAGCATAAGTTCCCCAAAGGGTAGTAAATGATGTCTTAAATTGTTCTGATTCATTAACCAAAACCTAATTGTAACCAGAGAATCCATCCATGATGGATAAAAGGTCACACCTTGTAACTCTTTGTAGCATTGCCTCCATATTAGGAAAGGAATAATTATCTTTGAGTGATGCTACATTAAAGTTTATGAAGTCAACATATAGCCTAATATCTCCATTCTTTTTTCTCACTGGCACAAGGTTTGACATCCATGATCAATGTCTGATTGGTTTTATAAATTGAGCCTCTATGAGTTTCATTAATTCTTCCTGCATTTTTGATGCTAGAAATGGATTTATTGGCCTTTGCTTCTACCTAAAAGGTTTCACATCAGGATTTAGAGGAATCTCATGTTGAAACAAGTCCTCTCTATAGGCATTAAGATCTTCATATGACCAAGCAAAAAAATGCTTGTATTTTTTCAATAAGCTGATCAAATTTTCTTTGATGTGAGGGGCTAAGTTATTTCCAATGTATACCATTTTAGGGACTATCTCTATCCCTAAATTTACCCCTTCAACACTGTCCATTTTTACATCAGATCTCTTAAGAAAGTGATCATCATTTTCATTTAAGATTCCCTCAAGTTGAACCAAACCATTAGGTATGAAATTTGTTGGTAATTGAGCAACCTAAGTCCCAAAAATTGTTTGTTTGTCATTTATGACTTCAACTAAAGCATTAAAATCAATTCTCTAGCCCTCATAATCATCCATACATTGAATAAACTTGAGAATATCCTTTCCATCCTCAAATACTTGCCATTTATACACATTATCAGGAATTGCAGGCCTGATCTTGGTTTCAATAGTAGAAATACCAACCAAAGTTATGCCACTATTCTTCATGATTACACTTTCTAGGAAATCAGACATAATGTTATTGGATCTCTCTACTCAATCTATTGAGAAAGCATAAAAAAAATCAATTTTATCTGAGACTGCATGCTTGCATAATTTCAATCTATTATTTTTAGTAGCATACAAGGATCTTATTTGGGAGACTTCTAACTCAGAGTTCCCAAATACTCTTAACAACTTTATGTCATGTTTAATTGCAACCTCTAATCCCAATAACAATGTTTCATATTCTGTAGTATTATTTGTGCATTGAAAAGCTAAGAGGAAAGAATATTTAAAGGTTGTACCTAGTGGGGATATAAAAAAACACCAGCTCCAAATCCTTCCTTGGAGCATACACCATCAAAGTACATATTCCATATCCCATCTTGATGTAATTGTGAATTCTTCATAATTGGGTCCTTATTCTCAACTCTAGACCCATCTTGCTCAATCCTAAAATTTTCCATGTAAACATCCATGAAACAATTGAGCACCTTGGGATCCCCCCTCTCATTTATCATTGGAGAACATGGCTCCCTATATAATTTTACATCATTCTCATTGATAGATATAGTAGCATATGATAGATTAATCAATTGCAAATGTCCTCCAATAGTTTTTTCCTACTCTCTAGATATTAACATACCATAATGTGGCTGTGTATAAACCACAACAAAATCCATTTTGAAGGTAGCCTTAGGAAAAAAAAAATCTTCACTTAAATAACTTTTAAGGTTCCCACCACAGGTACCTCTCTATTATCCATAGAAAAAAATCTTGCAAAAGATGTATCAAATTGTAAGCCCAATTCCTTCATAACACCATAAGGCATTACCTTTGTTGCTGCACTTGAGTCTATCATAAAATTTCTTATTAATTGGTCATTCACCAGAAAAGTCACATAAACATGATCAATATGAGAAGGATCTTGAGTAATAATGTTCCCTACATAAATTCTAGGAGCCTCTTGGTCCTCAATATCTCCTTTTTTTCTTGATAGTTTTTGTAGTAGGAACAATATCATCAGTTATACCTTTGAGTAAAGAGAAAGAAACCTCTCTATGCTCTTTTATTTTCAACATCTCAACCAATGACACTGATACCTTCATTTGAGATAGTGTATTCTTCATGTCAAAATTTGGCAAACCTAAGACATCCCCACTGGAAGCCTTACCTTTTCTCTCCTTGGATTTCTCTATTCTTTCATCAATAATGGGGGCACCTTTTTTTAGGTCTTGAATATTATCCTTGTTTTGAATTAGGGGTTCAGGAGAACCCTTTTTTAAAAACAATGAATTTCTTAAATTGTAATTGTAGCAAGAGTGAGAGATCTCACCTCTTCATCACTAGGTCTTCTTAATTGAACATATTCATCTCTTTCATCAGAAAAATTTATAGTATTATGCATAACATCATATTTTTCATCACTTTCTTCTTCAACATATGTCATGAACACATTGAATTTAGGTCTCTCCTCCTCTTTATCACTTTGTTCATCCTCATTCTTAGTAAACCCTACCAAAGCCTGTACAACCACACACTCCAAAGGAGAATGTGGCATATTGCAGGGTACACACCATGAAGCATTCTCTACATTGTGTATATTGTTCCTGTTTAATAGATTAGGAGTACCTTTATTGTTTTCATTACTTGTTACCTTTGAAATAGGTTTACCATCCTTCCAACTTGTTTTATGGGGCATTTCCTGCAATCTATAAGGCTTATCAAACCTCTGATTTTGTTGTCTATTATTCTGAAAGCCCCTTTCATTCTTGTCCACCTTAGCATTAAGGTCTTTGATTGCAGTAACAAGTTTATCAACTTTATCATTTTTATCTTCTTCCTTGGGAAATCTATTATGTTTACCTTTAGGATCTTTCCATAACCTACCATCATCTCTGTTGCCAAGTTTACTTGATTCCCTTCTATTGCTTTCTATATTAACAACCATATTGTAGGCATCCCTTAAAGTACCAGGATTCTTATCTCTTACAAGATAGGAAATCTTACCATCCCATGCATTGCAATATGTAGTAAGACATACATTTTCATATAACCTTAGCATTTGGAATAGTCTATACATGGCCTTCTTGAATCTGCTATTGAATTTAGTTACACTTTCATTTTGAAAGTTCTTGATGTTATTGAACTTGTTCACCATATAACTAGAATTCACCTGGTCACCATATTGTTATTTAAAACATTGTATAAATTCATCCCATGAACTAATACTTCCATTAACAAGGCACAATACCAATCTTTGGCATCTTCAATTAAGGATTGTACAAATAGATTCATAACAATATCCTCATGCTCTATTTCATAGTTATTCATTTTTTCAGAGAAAACCTTTAGATGCTCCTCACCAGTTATTGCATTATTTCCACTAAATTTTGTGATTCTATCCCTTATTATATTTGGAAAGACACTTGGTTGGCCTAGAATACCATCAAAATATAATTTTTTATATGTCTCCAAATGCACGGGTCTTCTCTAAAAACCACCCCCAAGATTTTGGCCACTTGTATGAGGACCTTGGTTTTGATTTGTAGTACCCTGAACTGAACTAGATCCCATGGCATTAGTATTAATATTTGTTTTTTGCACCTTAGGACCTAATCCAATACTACCTTGAGTATTAGTAGTAGTATTAATTGCTTTTATATTTTTAGTAGACTATATGAAGGCAACCTTGTTCTTCAATTCTACAGAAGCAACACCTAACTCTACTTTTTCCATTATATCATCTTTCAATCTCCTAGATCTTTCTAGTTCTATGTCAAGTAAAGACATACTCTGAGATGCCTTTACTGTATCTTTGGGGTCATTAATTTGTACACTAGTAACCTTCTATTTACCTTTTTCTAATGTAGGATTACTTTTACTTACTGAAGAAATATCTTGTAAGGAAGCATGAGCCCTTGAAGGCCTTTAATTTTCCCAATCAACAATTTGTCTCATCACAAGATCATACTCCACTTTATTTTTCTTTAAATATCTCTCCTTCTCCACATATTATTTTCTCAAGGCACCTGTATCACCAAAGATTTATTTATTTAAACCCTTATAGTTCTAATCTAAGCCTTGATTCATCAACTTAAGTTGAGCTAGCCTTCTTTGAAAGTGTTCATTCTCAACTAAAAATTCCATGGCTTCTTCCTCTATATCCTTTTCCATTCTTTTCCTTAGATTCATTTGTTTTTGTATTTTTCTTCTCAAGGCATCATTATTTCCAAAAGTTTCATCAGGATTAGGTAGTGTAATATCATAATTTGGAGAATCTTCTAGGTTTATAAGATCTATTTCCCTTTGGTTTATTGCTTGTTCATAAGGATCATCCTGTATAAAAGGGTTATTACTTGTGTTTTAGGAAGAAGTGTTCAAATTTGAAATAAGTCTGGAATCTCTATTATTTCTCCTTTCATTTTTCCCTCTATAATGAACTTGAGTTACAAACTTTTGTTGAGATATATCTTCTTGGAAAAGAGTGTCAAACATGTTGTCAAAGAAGCCCAAACCATCTGATTCAACACTAATAGGAGCATGAACACTTCCCTTTGGGAAAACACCCAAGGGTTGACCTACACTTGAAGCTTTAGGCTTCCAAGCACCTGCACTACTAGACTCTGTCCTTTTGGACCAATTTCTTTTAGCAGGCTTTGGGAGCCCACCCTCCAATTCAACTTCTAGATGTTCCTTCATATAGGCTCTGGTGTTTCCCATGTTATTTATATCTTGAACAAACAAGACCTAAAATAGATTTTTGATTTAAACAAAAACACTAGCCAACCAAATCAGAGTCGCCACCCAAACAAACTTGGGATTTTAAAATATGGGACTTCACCTTTTAATTTTGAAAATATTCAAGGGAAAACATGAAATGAACTTATCTGTTAGTCCTCCAGGGGATGGGTCAATCTCTACTTTGATTTTATAAACCCTTCAATAATCCCTTTGTGCTAAGTCCCCAGTAGAGTCGCCACTTCTATTAGTTCTTTTTCTTGCTCATCCCTTGTAAAACTACAACTCAGGTATATTCCTCTATAGGCCCATGCACTGATTCAACAAGGAGAAGAAATAATGTTCAACAAGGTTTTAAAACCTTCAGCACTTTGAGCTCCACAAACTCATGTCATTATTACCTATCTTCTGCCTTCAATATTTAGTATCATCACAAACAGGAAGGTATGGTGGATGCAATCATAAAACATATAAATGGTAACAGATTTTATAAAGTTTGATGAGAACCAAAATTCTAACATATCATACCAGTTCCCTATCTCGTGGGTATGGAGTAACTCTAAATGAAAAGACTCTTAACAAAAACATACATCAAATGTAAAACTTGTAAATGATCTCTGAACTTGACTATGCCTTACATACTCAATTCACACTTCTTAGAAGCAGATTTAATTCTCCAATTCATTATAGTTCTTTACTCACTAAAAATACTTTAAGGATGTTTAATTCTCTCTAAAGGAAACCTTAAAATAGTTAGGCCCTCTGCCTTACAAAGTGATGGATTGAAATGTCCTTAACAACCAACCCAAATGAATAAAGGAAACTGAAATATAGACATTACAATGCAATAAGAATTCACAATTACAGGAGGTTACATACAGATCTTATTGCTAAAATATTAAAGATATATAGAATCAGAGCCAAAAGGACCACTGATAGTCTTAATTCAACATGTAGATCTTACAAGCCTTCAATGCCGTAAATTTCCAATCATACAAAAGACCGAAAAAAATCTTAGTTATACCAATTGGATACCACGAGTTTGGACCACCTTCTAGGGAAAAAGGAAACCCTACAACACAACCACCACAAGTTGGGAACTAAACCAACATCAATGCAAAATAGACAAAGAGACGACAATGGATAAAATATCTGCAAATTAGATTGAAAACCCCAAGTCACCACCAAAAAACATTTATGAAGCCTCAAAAATATATCTCTTAGGCACCCTACGACCACATAAATGCAACCCAGATGATCAAGTTGATCCATATACCACTCTAAAAATTGAAAGATCATCACCATGGAGAAAAAACCCTTTGCACAGGTTTGAATTTTCAAATTAGTACCCGTTCTTATGGTCACCTTGGCACAAAATCCTTATCAATGGTCAAGATTGAATCATATCTCCAGGTTTATAACAAAGCCGTTGATCTTCACTAAAAAGAAAATTGTGAACAAAAGACACATGTTAGTTTCTCATCGCATTTCGGTCCCATCATTGAATTTTGGACATGTGTTGATGAAGTGTGAACCCTCAATGACTATGTTTCATACATCTCTGTATCAAGGCTTAGCACCCGCTATTTGATCAAATATGATTTGCACGACACTTAACTTAACTGTAGTTACGACCCGATCTCACCAACTGCTACTTGTTGTAAAAGTGTGATGCCATTAAGAATTAATGCATAGGATAATGCAATATAGCACTTAGAAATATAGGATTTTAGCATGTATGATAGGTAAAATAGTGCTTAGGAAACCCTAATGCAAATTTCCAATTGTTTTAGCACATAGATTATGATGAAGTAATGCGTAGTTGAAAAAATAGTGCATACACATTGACATTGTGCTTGCGAGGAATGAAATAGCATGTAGTAAGATTTAATTAGTGCACACCCAATGTGACACATATGATGGTATGAGATGACACGTACACCAACATGAAATGATGTGTGGCCTGATTTGATGAATCAAATCATGATTTTGACTATCCTCTGATTTGGCTTAGCGTTGATTAATTGAGTGTTTGATGTGGCCTAATATGTGATGAAAAATAGGTGTTTGTGATGTTAGTTACAACATTTTTATGAATTTTTAGGACGTCAATCTTGATACGTTGATATGATAACTAATGTTTTTTCCATTCTCATTGTATAGAGTTAGGAAAAAAAAATTGATGTGCTCAAGAAAAGAGATAGGATGATAAAATATATTTGATTGACTTGTGATGATCATTTAAATGATGATACTTTAATGTGATTCCACTTGATTGAAAAATAGGTTTGGTTTGGGAAGTTGTATATCCAGTGACTACCACCATGGCCATTAGATATGGTCGACCAGTTGACTTCCTAGGAGAGGCGAGTGATAGGTCAGTTTGGCTTGTCCTTTTTACAAGAGATGTCGCAGTTCCAAATGAACTAGGGTTTACTCATAGTAATGGTGAAGTGATGGCACTCTGACCATAATACTTTTTGCTTTCCATTGGGTGAGATGAATATTATGCCTGAGGACATATATAGACTATTCAGGATTCCAACTCAGGGTGAGTTAGTTTATTATGATCAGGTTTATGCTAGTGTGGCATGTAGATGAGTGTTTGATAATCTGAAAATTGGTGATGAGAGCATTCCATGGGAACAATTCATTTTATTTCCTCATCTTCCCATAGTACTTGGTTCTTTGATCGGTGTTTTCCTATTTCCTTGCCAATGAGGTCATGGATTTTTTGTTGGTTGGGGTTGTATTGTAGAGGATATGATTAATATCTACAGTTTTTATTGGGGTTCTTGCATGCTAGCATAGTTATATCATGAGCTACATCATATAGTATATAGGCATGTTATTTCACTTTCAATAGGTGCAATATTCCTACAGCTCTAGAGATGGGAGCACATTCCTATCACAAGACCCATTGCAGCTAGACACAGAGATCCAGGTTGTCCATTTGGTTTTCTATTTGAGGGTATGATTGTCTAGCCTCATCTTGGAAAGTTGGATTTTTAGCGTCGTATGCTTGATGACATGGATCAAGTAGTGTGGCGACCTTACCCTAGATGTGAGGTGTGGCATGATGATGATGCAGAGCTTCCATATATGTATCCACCACAATGGATGATAGGATGATCTCCTTTGATTATTGAGAGGTTATGCTTCTACAGAGTGATGATACAGTATGACTGGATATAGGATATACCACAAGGGTTAGCTTTATATGCTCATGTAAAGGTAGAGATATCCATGTGGGGTCCACAATTTGAGTACTATTATGCTTTTGAGGAGATACATTAGATGGGTTACATTATATGGGACATGCTAGATCATATAGTAGATGCTGGGATGTCAAAAATATTATACTTAGTGGTTTGCTCGACATAGATTTCCACAATTTATAGATCCAGGTGAGCTAATGTCTAATATAGATGATCTGTCAGGTAATGATAGAGCCAAAGACGGTGGTGGGAGAGGTAGTAGAGCACCATGATAGAGAGTCTTGAGGAGAAGTGTAGATGGAGGTGGTGGGTGTTGGAATTACTAGAATGATGTACTGAGAGGGGAGGGGTGAATCAATACCTCTGAAACTTTTTATGTGAATGGCCCATTAACCTTTGTGTCATCAAATTTGTACATTCACCTATATATCTATTCATATTTCTTTATGTATGTGAAATCATAACATAATTTCTTTACATGTGTAAACATTCAAGAAACATAGATGAAAGTAAATAACACATAACACAAGATATGATATCGTAGAAAACTCCTATTAGGAAGTAAAAACTGTGGTGGGGATGTCTACCCACAAAACTTCACTATCTACAGATAAGAAGGGAGCCGGTTAAGGATTACAATTTGATCACCTCTAATGATCTACCCTATTAGGAGTATTAGAGAGGATACCTATTAGGATCTACTTCATTTGAATCTTTAGCAACACCGTTAGGTGTGCACTCTATTAAGAGATTATCAAGAACTGTTAAGTCCACCTTCTACAAAAGGATTTCTGATGTGATGCACTTGTTAAAATGAAATATACATTATAAATGTTGATCTAATAGTATATGCAATCTCTAATTTCTGATAACAGATCCTATTAAGCTTACAATTTATATGTAATCACCTTGAGTGATTGAATGATACCTTGTCTCTGCTCGTCGGTAGCCTTCTCTGTGTTCTTGAGAACTGATATGATCTATTTGTAAACTTTGCATGAATTAAATTCTTCTAATTAGATTCTCTCTATGGATACAATCATTTATCAACTCATTACTTAGTACAAATGATTGAACATCTATATATACTAGTTTCTAGGTCCATTCTTGATTCACGCTTTTCAAGTTTAACTCTAGATTCAAGGTTTACAATTGGACATTGATCTTTAGTTAGTTATGTTTTAGATCCATTAGGATACTTTAAAAAATTTAAAATATACTTTCTTGACCCTCAAGTAATGTTTAAAAAAAAATTAAAACTCTATAAATAGAATTACAATGTTTTATCTGACGTGGAAAGTCACATCCACTTTTTGTAGGTTTTGTAACTGACTGTCGATTCTGATGGTTGGGCTGCTCTGTCAGTCTATCAATTTTATTTCATTATTTTGTTTTTCGGTCTTCTACTTTGTCGATGTCCCTATATTGAACTATTTGTCAGGTTCCTTGCCTTTTCTTCTATGTCGGTGATGTTCACAAAACTGTACCATCAGTTTAGTGATTTTGGATCCATCGGCGATGTACCAAAAACTGTTTCATCGGTGATGTCCTTTATGCTTTGTCATCAATTTCAACACTTGTCAGTGTTCATAGGATAATTATATAATTAGCATTTTCATGTCAAGCATTGTCATCTCATCGGTTATCTAGTGTGTTGTCCATCGGTTATGCCTATACCGATGACCTTTATCATGTTTTTCACTTAATTATACTAATGGTAAAACTTAATGTCATCAATATTTTCCTTTGACATTAGTATCAAAAACTAATATGTGCAACATACTTAATGTATTAGTATGTACACCTGTGTATACTTCATCCTTAGTCATTTTTATTTTAGTCATGAAATGACTCCCCCTATGCATATGCCGGTAAGTGTAAGTTTATGTACATATGATTGCCTTCCATTTTTTTTGATATTTGATATAGTGTACATATTCATGTTGTACATACAACATACCTATCTTTTTCTATTTCTACTAATGTATTATATTATACATATGTACTATTCATTCCTCCCTTTTTGATAATAAAGGCAAAGGTACTTACAACTTTTCAAAAATGTGTGAGTTTGAGGCTTTGATTTCCTCCATCATCTTCTCCCATTTCTCCTTCAAATTTTCTAGAGCCATGTGCTCAAGTGATATCCTTACATGCATATCGTAGATGTTGTCTACCACAAACATCTCCAGGGTTGAGATAAGATTCCTTGCATCTATAATGTGTTGTTGCAAAGTGGTGAGGTTTGGCAAGATGTGAGACTGCAGATCAGTAACCTCATTTCTAAACCGTGTCTCTGCATCCCATATCTCTTGTCTTAACCCATTTACCTCTGTGATCTTTTCATGATGCAACTTTATTGTATTTGCATCAGAGGTTAAACTTTGTGCACTCGCTGTCAGATTTGAATCTAGCTGGGACAACTTATCACTATTCTCTTTGGTGAAATTTTCAAGTGTGCACATTTGTTGAACTAAGGTAATAGCTTCTGTAATCATAGGTTCTAATTGACTTGCTAATTCAAAGAGCTTTACCTTGTTCTCTACCACTTCTTGGCTGATCTTTTCAACTAATTTGTGTTGATACTTCTTCTTTGCCCATTCTTCCATTGCCTGCTCTGCATCTACACTTTGAGTAGTGATGGCATCGGTAAGAACTACAATTTTTTCCATGACTAATGTGTCATTTTCAACTTTTACCTCAGGAAGAAGTTGATGTAGTATATCCCTAGCTTTTTAAAATGCTTGGGTTTCCCTATGTGCCTTTTTCATTTTGTCTTGTATAGCTTTTCTTTGACACATAAATCTAAACTTTTGAAGTGTTTCAATATCTAAAGTAGATACATCTCACTTGGGTATTTCAATTACCTCATCAAGTGTTATAGACAAGATTTCGTTCTTCATTACTTTCTTCTTTTTCTTCTTTGGTTGGGAGATAGATTTGTGAACTACCATTTGTAGATCTTGAGATTGGATTGATTTAGTAGGTGAAGGTCAAGAAGATGAAGCTTCTTGTTGCTTCTTTTTAGAGTCCACCTATTGGTTTTGTGAAGATGTCTCTTCATAGGTATTGGGTGTATCAACATATTTTTCTTCCTTTTCCTTAATGCTATCATCTTGCTTAACTTCTTCACGTTTTGATTTTTCTTCATCCTTCCTCAATGTTTCATCTTTGTTAATATCTTCTCCTTTGCCTTTTTTAGTAGACAACTCTTGCTGAGTGTCGGTTGCATCCTTCATCTCTGTGTCTGTATATTTTTGAGTGTTTGATGCATCTTTATTTTCTTCATTACTCGTGTCCTCAGGTATGTCATCATCTTTCTTAGATGATTTCTCCCAACTTCAATCAATATCAATAGCTTCTATCAATATTTTCATGTTGGTTAGTGTATTTACCTCTGTAGTGTCATTAAGTGTGTCCTGTCCATTGGTATTACCTTGTGCAACAGTGACATCTTCATCTTTTTGCACCTCTTCTGCAGGGTCTTTTCCTGTAATGTCATTAACGATATTATCCAACCATGTTTCATCATTGACATCCTCATTTATGTTACCTTTTATTGTCAATTCTTCTTTGGTAACTTGTGCTTCATCATCCAAGTCAATATGAGTTGGGCTTGGTGGAATTTGGCTTTCTTCACTCTAAGTTTTGTTAAGAGTAGTGTTGGGCCATACCTCATCTACAACTTTAGTATGTTTTTTGTCCTACTGTATCACTCTCTTCTTTGTCCAATTCCACTGATGAATCATCCTATACATCTTTAATGATGATGTGTTCTTTCTTCGGGCTAGCTTCCTTAGTGGGTTTTTTAAGTATCCTACACCACTTCTTAATGCTTTCTTGATCTAGCTCAATTAGCTTCCCTTTGAGAAATTTGTATGCTCTCATTTTGGGTGAGAACTCCTTTTCATACTTTTCCAGCATTTTATGTATCTCTTCCTTCTTTGAATTAGAAGGCATAAGAGTAGCAAGTACTCTTTCTTTTATCTCTTTTTCTTGGTGAAGTGCAAATGTCCATCTTCCAAACAATCTCTCTGATAGTTACGTAGGTATGTCATATTCTAAAAATTGAAGTGGAACATAATGGTGTACGCACATTTTAGATAGTATAGCATCTTCAATTATGTTTTGATCCTCTGGATCAAATTTCAACCATTTCCTAATGTTAGGACCAAAAATAGATGGTGATTTTGAAATGTTCTTACATATTTCATCAATGGTCTTTGGAATCAAGGGTTCTTTCCCTTTTTGTACTTCTATGTCAACTTCATCCATAGTTGAGTCTTCTAGATCTTCTCTTGTTCTGTTTAACTTCCTCCTTTTGGTATGTTTCCCCTTTGGTGAGACTAGTTTCCTCTTGTAGGTTCTCACTCTTTCTTTCTTTAACGGTGAAGGATTTGTTTCCTTTGTTTTTTTTCTTCTTGTCCTCGAAGCAACAGTTGTTCTTGATTTATTAGGTGGAGGAGGAGGCGGTGAATCTGACTGTGTGGCCTCTGAATCACTCTTTTCTGTATCTTCACCGATAGGTGACTAGCCCTTGGTTTCTTCCTCCTTGACTTCTATTTCCTCTTTACCTTCTTCAGTAGCTGCAAATTTTTTGGTTAAGTCCTTAACCATTTTGTTCTTCTTGTTTACAATTTTCTTGACAACAAGATTTGATTTGATTTTTGGTTTGGCTTCTTCATAAGTGCCAAATATTGCTTTCTTGTTGTCCACTAGTTCATTTAATAGTGCCTGGATGCACTTATTAGCTTGTCCTTGTTTGATCTCATAATCTAATGGTGATAGCCAATATTTTCTAGGTACTACTGGTTTGATATAGGTAAAGTCAGCATCTACCATAAAAAATATGTCATCCTTGTTTTCTTCTATCAAAATCTTAGGTATCCTTGTTCTAGCTTGCATCTTTTCCTTAAATCCTTTGAAATAATCATTCATTAGGTCATCATAATATGTACCTAATGATTCTATGTGCTCACATATCTTTATGGTGACTGGTTTACTTATGTCCCATACTACTTTGCCTATGGAAGGAAAGTATTCTTCAAAGTAAAAGAATATGCAAATAATAAGAGAACCAAAATTACAAGTGTTTGTCCTTGATGACCTTATGGTGTTCATGTTCTCCTCAAGTTGGTTTAACAATATTTCTACAAGATCCATCTTCTTTCCTTCTTTGATGATCTTGTAGGCTGTGCTCATAGCAATGCTTGCTATGTTGTTCATTCTGCTAGCCTGGAAGATTTTATATCCTATCACACATGGACCAAACATAAGTTCCTCTTAGGTGATGGTATTAACATTGAGACCTCTTTTGTCTAATTTTGCACCTGTCAACTTTTCTACTTCCTTCAAGGATGGGTGCTTGTGACCTTTTGGCTTGTCGGTAGTGGGATATCCAGTAACTGTATGAATAAAATATTTTGTTATTTTTTTAGCCTCATCAAGCCACATTGTCTAGTTATGCATTCTGCTAAGAACTATCCATATCCATTCTATCTTAAAAGCCCTAGGAAAGTGTAATGCATTTGTCAAACCTTTCACATCTAGATGCTTGTGCTCTTCTTTCAGGTTTCCAATTTCATCACCTAGTGCCTTATAGGAATTGTCTAGGTCTAGATCTCCTAATTTTGAGATCTTGCAATGTATATAGGACCTTACGTCCTCTACCAGCAAAACCCTAGGTGGGATTCTGGACAATGCTCTAGAATCATCTAGTTTTGATACAATTTCTGGGTGTAACTTGTATTTATGTTCAACACAAGTACCATTTCTAATAAGATTAATTATTTTCTTCTTATCCTCTTTAATTTTTGTTGTTCTTGATGTAGATGCCATTGTATTTTGAAATTTAGGGCTTTTCGCAACTAAACAATGTGGTCGGTGATTGTAGGTACTTACTGAATCTCTGTGATCACTTGTGAATCTTTTGAGTCATGTTGGAATCTTGCTGAGGTTGCACTTCAATCTTCTCTTCAATTTCTCTGCTTAGCTTTGCTTTCTTGCTCAAAAATTGCAGGGATGAAATGAGATCTTCCGTCACACTTTTATAACTTTTGTTCCGTAAGTTGTCATTAATGCCTAACAACTCATCAGTATACAAAGACTGAGTTTTTTGGTTGAGGCATAAATAACATTGTCAGTGCAGACGCAAAGTTTCAGGGTAGCTAGCAGCTTTGGTGATTTCACCGATGACTTTTGGTAATATGGCGACGACAACCTTTGTTGGCTCAAAGATCACCGATGTCTATTAGTTACACTTAGAGACTTGGCTTTTGTGTAATGCCTGATACATTTCGGTGAGTAGTGTCAACTTTACTGTGTGTGTTCACCGATGCTTATTTGTACCCTTTTATTGATGGAATTGTCTTTTCAATAATATTATAAGTAACAACATAGTGCATCTTCAAAAATGCTAATTTTGTCAATATGATCAATGTGTAATGGAACCGATGCATAATATAACTTGTCATTATGCAGTTCCATACTTACTTGTGCAGCTTAGTTGGGAATAGTGAAGCCACCAGATCCATTAGATGAGGTGTCATCATTTGCATTTCTTGTTATAGCACCTTCAATGTCTGTATCTTTTCTCCACATCTTGTTTCTCATCTTCTTGATGTCACCAATGATTTTTCCATTGGGATAAGTGCTTGTGTCTATCAGTCGATCTTTGCAATCTCTTACCACATGTCCAAGCTTATGATAATATAAACTTGCCATACCTAGATTGGTCCATCCTCTTGGTCTTCTAGTCCATTTTCTCATACATTTGGTAGAAATATGACCATACCTTCCACATGTTGTGCATTTTACCCATGTGTTATAGTCCCAAACATATGAGTTACTAATTCTTGTCGATTTGTAGCCATTATCAGGTTCTTTTGGTGTCCATGCTTTCTTGTTCTTTTTCCAACACTCCTGATGTGTATGTCCATTCATTTTGCAGGTAGGATAGTACTTTTCCATGTAGGTTTTCTTCTTTGGATTTTTCACCTTGGATTTGAATTGATGTGCCTTGTATTCTTTCTTGTGACATTTATAACAATTACCAATGAAAGAAGATTGTGATTGAGGAATACCTTTCATTTTTTTTCTGCAAATGTTTGAGGCATGGCCTGGTTATCCACATTGATTGCATGACAGCTTCTTGGTTCTTGGAGTTTCATAAACATTCCTTTGATCTGATTGATTAGATGATTCTCCATTGTCAGTGTACCCTATACCTGTGTAGTTGTTGACTCTTCTTTGTCCGTCAAGGAAATCATCCATTCTTTTTTTGCTATCTTCATCTTTCTTGATTAATTCATTGTACTGATTCTGAATTATTACTTCATGTTTCAGCTTCTCATTTTCTTCCCTTAGCTCATCGATGATCTGTATTATTTTAGTGAGTTCAGTATTTAATCTATTTTCTTCTTGACTCATAAGAATAATCTGATTGGTAATCTCATGGTGATGATCAGTAAGACTTTGAATCTCTAATTCTTTTTCTTGTAGCTTTTCTGTGATTTTCCTCCTATCATCAATAGCCAATGTTCTCTCTGATTCAAATTTTCTTGAATCATTCATGACATCAATCATTTTTACCATCTGAGTCTCTTGACCGATTTGCAGCATCTTGATTTTCTCTATCAGATGTAGATTGACTTCTTGTAGACTTGTGATTTCTTCTACTGATTTGTTTTATGCTTTTCTTGTTGTGGATTCAACTGAGTTGAAGTAATCTGGGATCTCCTCTTCTTGATAATCTTTTTCATTAATCCTAGTCACCATAATCTTTCTTTCATCAAGCAACTTTCTCATGCTTACTCGCGCCTCTTTGTACTGCTCATAGTAAATCTGAATTTGTAACCACTCATTCTCAATAGTCTTGTCTAGTTTGTAACTTTCCATTGTCTTGTTCTTTTCTCTTAAGTCTTTAATCTTTTCAAGAAAGAGACTTAGCTCTGATACCAATTGTTGGAATTAATGGAATGATGTACTAAGATGGGAGGGGTGAATCAGTACCTCTAAAACTTTTTATGTGATTGGCCCATTAACCTTTGTGTCATCAAATTTGTATATTCACCTATCTATCTATTCAACTTTCTTTATGTATGTGAAATCATAACATAAGTTCTTTACATGTGTAAACATTCAAGAAACATACATGAAAGTAAATAACACATAATACAAGATATGATATCGCAGAAAACTCCTGTTAGGAAGTAAAAACTGCAGTGGGGATGTCTACCCACAAAACTTCACTATCTGTAGATAAGAAGGGAGCCAGTTAAGGCTTAAAATTTGATCAATTCTGATGATCTACCCTGTTAGGAGTATTAGAGTGGAGACCTGTTAAGATCTACTTTGTTTGAAGCTTTAGCAACATCGTTAGGTGTGCACTTTGTTAAGATTTATCAAGAACTATTATGTCCACCTTCTACAAAAGGATTTCTTATTTGATGCAATTGTTAGAATGCAATCTACATTATAAATGTTGATCTAATAGTATATGCAATCTCTAATTTCTGATAATAGATCCTATAAAGATTACAATGTATATGTAATCACCTTGAGTGATTGAATGATACCTTGTCTCTGCTTGTCGGTAGCCTTCTTTGTGTTCTTGAGAACTGATATGAACTATTTCTAAAATTTACATGAATTCACTTATTTTTCTTAGATGCTCTCCCTGGCTACAATCATTTATCAACTCATTACTTATTACAAATGATTGAACATCTATATATACTAGTTTCTAGGTCCATTCTTGATTCATGCTTTTCAAGTTTAACTCTAGATTCAAGGTTTACAACTTGACCTTGATCTTTAGTTAGTTATGTTTTAGATCCATTAGGATGCTTTAAAACATTTACAATATTCTTTCTTGACCCTCAAGTAATGTTTTAAAACAAATTAAAACTCTATAAATAGAATTACAATGTTTTATCTAACGTGGAAAGTCAAATCCACTTTTTGCGGGTTTTGTAACTGATTATCGGTTCTAATGGTCTGGCTTCTCTGTCAGTCTTTTGGTTTTCTTTCATTCTTTACTCTATTGGTCTTCTTCTCCATTGGTGTCCCTATATTGAACTATTCATCGGGTTCCTTTCCTTTTCTGCTCTGTCGGTGATGTTCACAAAAATGTACTGTTAGTTTAGTGATTTTGGATTCGTTGGCGATGTACTAAAAACTATTTCGTTGGTGATGTCCTTTATGATTTTTTGTCTGTTTCAACACTTGTCAGTGTTCATCAGGAAATTATATAATTAGCATTTTCATGTCAAGCATTTTCATCTCGTCAGTTATCCAGTGTCCTATCCATCGGTTATGTCTATATCGATGAACTATATCATGTTTTTCACTTAAGTATACTAATGGGTAAACTTAATTTCATCAGTGGGAGAGGTGGGGGTAGGGTGAGGATGAGATGTGGATAGGTATAGATGCGAGGTGGTTGGGTATGGATTAGGGTTGGAGGTATTGGTGGTTGGGCTCCTCATATTCCATTAGCATTTAGGGGACAAAGATGATAGAGAGTGGCTAGATAGGCTTAGTTAGCGCATGCTAGACAGGTTCAACATACTCTAGTGATTCCAGTAGTTCCAATATTAACACAAGTTTCAATATCTCTACATGATCTTATAGCTCCACAAGTTCCACATTCTATGGACACACTCACATAGGATGTTAGGACTCTACAGGTCTAGATGACAGCTATGAGTAGCTAGATTGATCAGGTTGCTACTATGATGCAGAGTTTTATGAATATGATGACACAGAGGCCTAGTGTAGCAAGTACTAGTTAGATTCCTTAGACAGATCTAGGTAGTTTAGCTGGCAGAGGGACAAATGGGACAGATGAGCCAAATAAGACAGTTGGGACAAGTGGTATAGATGGTGCTCCTAGTTGAGATCATGAGGCTCCCTCTTGTTATATGATGTACCATTATCTAGTTTGATCGAGATTCTGTTGTAGCTTTGATTGATGTATCTTGATATACATTTGATGATCACTTTTATGATAAACACTCTTACTCTTGATTGAATGTTCTCTTTATAATGACATTACATGTTGGACTTATATTTTGATGATACATGGATGCACTTCTATATGATTATGCATTTAATTTTATATGTTGTGAATGAGTTGTCTTAGTTATGAAAATACATAGATGGATGCAAAAGTGTATGATAAATTCTTTTATTTAATGCTCTTAATGATGTTAATGATGAACATTATGCAATGATATGTAATGAAACTAGATGACAAAATGCTTTATTTTTTTTCTTTTTATTATGCAAGATAGCTTTTAATGAAATGCACCTTAATGATGAAAATGATTAATGATTTAATGAGTTAATGAATAATGCACTTTTTGTAGAATAATGATTAATGATATACAATGTGTCTAATTAAAGTCCATCATACTCGATTTAAAAGAGATTTTTTTTTTTATGGTATCAACCTTTTGAAAAACTCATTCCCTACCCAAGGAAATCTTTTATGCAAAACCACTTCTAGATGAATGCAACTAACTGTCATTTTTGCAAAGAATGTGTGGATTAAAGTATCATCATCGAGCTTTTTGGTGCCTCTAGCATGTACAGCCACCATTGGTGAGTTTGACAAACCATGATGATATGCATATTTCTATCATTGGATTTCAACAATGAAGCCAATACAACTCTCACTAGTTCAACCATGGGAGTATGAATACGACTTTCATCAGATTCAATGTTGCAAGTGGATCTTGGCATTAAGATATGGAAGATCTAAATGACCAAGGTATCCTTTTGTGTAAACAAATAGAGATTGAATATCTTTCAATTTTAAAATTTCCTCGATGACTCTTTGATGGTCATGTCCTTAGACAAAGTTGCATACTTCAAATGAATCAATCTTAAAACAATCACACAAAAATCAAGAAAAGATGTCATGCTTTCATCATCGCTAATCTAGTCAAAACATCATGGATTAACTAGAAAGACATGACTCAAGAAAATTCAATACCTCATCCAAAAAAACTTAGTACTATTGTTGTATCCATATTTCAAATAGAACTTCCATCCATTTCTGATCTCTTGGTGTTGTTTATTTTTAATCCTGATAATAATAAGTCAATTAAGGTCAAGGATTATGTTTGTGTTAAAGATCAGATGCGAATCAAACAATGATGTAAATCAAAGGTTCAAGTGTCTATTTGTTGTGGTTGGATGCTTTGATTTGTGTGAGTTGGTTCCTGCATTGTTTAAAATGACCCAAGTTGAAAATAAATATGTTGGGCTTGGCCAAATTTCCAAAAGGTATGACAAAAGCTCAGTATATGCAAGATGCAGCTCAGAGACTTATTATGACTATGTACAAATGACAGATGCAAGGATATATACAATGGTGGTGGAAAGATGCAAATGTGACCATGCAACTAGGAAAAACCTAAGGGTCAAATGGTGCATGTTTACTAGGTTTTCACCACTTGAATTTATTTCTCTTTTTATCTTTTTTTGCTTTTTTTGCTACCAAGGACCCTATTGCTAGGTTTTTACCAACGCATTTTTTATCTTTTTCAATTTTTTTTCTTTTTAGGTGCCTGTTTGCCAGGTTTTCACCAAGATAATTTTTTTCAGGATCCATATTTGAGTGTTTTTTCTTTCTTCATGCTCAATTTTTGACCTTTTTCCTCTTTTCTAAAGACTATTTCCACTATTTTTGAATTTCTTCAGGTACTCTTTCTACTGTTTTTGAATTTTTTCAAGATCTCTTTTCATTGTTTTTGAATTTTTTTAGGATCTCTTTTCACTATAGAAAGAAATGATGTTTTCTTCCATGTGATACTTCTATCATCTCATAGTCTTTCATCTTAAACTCTTTCATTTTAATTTTAGGTATAAAACCTCTTTAAGTGAATGCTATTAACAAGTTCTTGTAACTCATCCCCATCAAAATCAACTAACTTGTATGTTTCCATGCCAAAAAAGAAGTGATAATGAATGGTCCTGATCAATTTGCTTCCCACTTTCCTTTCTTCTCTCTTTCTTCTCAGTTCTTAGGGTTTTCTCTCAACACTAAATCCCCAATTTGAAACACTCTAGGTTTTATCTTCTTGTTGTAGTTCCTTTCCATTTTGTTTTTATATACCTTGAGATGTTCATATGCCTAATTTTTATGTTCTTCTAATAACTCAAGTTGTTGAAGCCTAGTAACCCTATAATCCTCATCTATTATCAAACCTTGTAATGAGACTCTCAAGGATGGAATGTCAACTTCTAAAGGTAATACAACCTCTGCTCAATAGACCAATGAAAATGGTGTTGCCCCTGTTGGTGTCCATATGCCTGTCCTATATTCCCATAATGTTGGATTTAGTTGTACATGCCTATTCCTTCCTGAATTATAAACTATTCATTTCAAAATTGTGAGAATGTTCTTGTTTGTTTATTCTACTTGACCATTCCTTGAGGATATTAAATAGAAGAAGAATGACGTATAATATGAAACTTCTCTCATAGGTCATCCACATCCTTGTTTTTAAATTGTTTTCCATTATCAGTTTTTATAGCATGAGGAATGCCATATCTACAAATGATGTGGTTTAGGATAAACATTGAGATTTGTTTACCCGTTGCATTAGTCAAAGACACAACCTTTACCCATAAGGTGAAATAATCCATTGTAGTTATGATATATTTATGAAAATTGGATGAAGGTGGGTAAATCATCCCTATTAAATCAAACCCCCATTGAAAAAAGGTCCAAGGTGTGGTCATTGGGTGTAAATATTATGCTGGCACATGAATCATGTTCCCATGATATTGGCATTTCTGACATATCTTGACAAAGTAACAAGCATCCTTCTCTAGAGTTGGAAAAAAGTATCCCATGCGAAGGATTTTCTTAGCTAAGTTTAACCTGCTAGAACGAGACCCACAGATCCCCTCATGAACATCTCATAAAGGTAATTTTGATTCCTCATCCTCTAGACACCTAAGAAGCATTTCATAAGGACTCTTGAGATATAATGTGTAAGAAAGGATGGTATAAAGGGAAGCTTGGAATATGAAGTGTCACTTTTGATCATAAGTTTGGTCCAAGGGTAAATTTTGATCTTTTTGGTAAGTAAAAATAGCTCCATACCAAGGTTATTCATGTCTAATTAACAAGAAAATGATTTGGGAGTCAGGAAGGTCAAATGTGGGTTTCACCAACTTTTCCACCAAGAATTCATATCTAGCATTCTATTCTGGCATTTGAAGAAGAGAGGCTAAGGTTTCCATGGAATTTGTTTCTTTGTTTCTGTCTCTTGGAATTTTCTCAAAAGTAATCAAAGAATATTAATTTTTTCCAATCATCTATCATTCTCTTATAGGGCATTAACTTGTCATCCTTTTTTTGGTATTCATCATTAATTTAATATATGACTAGTTGGGAATCACCATATCAATTTCCATTCTAAAGCCATTTTGATGCCTATGACTAGGGATTCATATTCTGCAATATTGTTGGTGATGACATGTAACTAATTGAATGTTTGAAGATGTTAAGTTGATCACTGAAATGCAGAAGGACAATGCAAGACATTAAATCAGTTAATGGATTGTATTGTCATTGATGTCAACTTGATATAATCTGATCGATTATGTTCAAAACGTCAAAGACTTCAGAGAATCAGAAAGATAAATATTATGCTTTTAGTAATGCATAAAATATCAGCATTCATAATGTGACTACAAACATCAATAGCTAGTGGAACCCGAAGGACAGAGAAAACCAAGAGAAAAGTCACAGTGATGCTCGAGCAAGAAAACTGACACAAATTACCGATGAGAAGAATTTCAAGCATAAATGACAGCCAGAATTACAATGTTACTGGATGGATAGAAAACACCAATGGAGAAGCCTGAGGAGAAATGAAGTGTTGACCAAAGCTATCAAAGAGTTAAAACATCAAAGTTAACTGAAGTTAAGAAATGAAAAAATACTTAGCTGGTAGAGCTAAAGATAGGCTTAGTTGGTTGTTGACATTGTTTTAAATGACAAGTTAAAGCCAAAGATTAGTAAAAGATTTAAATTTGTTTTATCCAGATGGAAAGAATATTTCTATGAGATAAAAAAGGAGTGAAAAAGGTATCTTCCTAGGGTACTCAACCAAAATCAAGGCTTATAAATGTCTTGACAAGCCATCTAAAAAAATCATTGAAAGTGCAAATGTGAAAATAGGTGAATTTGTAGAAAAGAATGACAAGGAAAGCAAAAAGGAACCAGAGGAATACAACAGGTTTGTTTATATAGAACCTGACACTCTACCTAAGCAATAGTGTGTCACTCCTGAGCATCAGAACATTGCACCTGAGCATCAGGCTACAATTATTGACAATTAGGATAATACTCAAGATGATGTTTTGAACAATGGAGATGAAAATGAAGGTGAAGAAGATGATCAAAATAATGAACATAGAGATGAACAAAAACTTGCCAAGTATGTCAGAAGACATTATTCATAGAAACAAATCGTAGGAGACAAAAAGGTTGGAACAAGAACAAGAAGTAAGTCACTTAACACTAGATGTTTGATTTGTGATTTTGAGCCTAAATCTATTAACAATGCACTTGAGAATAAAGAATGAGTCAGTGCTATGAATGAGGAAATATAATAGATTGAGAGGAACAATACATGGACACTAGTACCAGGACCAGATGACAAGAATTTCATCGGTACCAAATGGATATTTAGAAACAAGCTGAATGAGAATGGAGAAGTCATTAGAAACAACACAAGATTAGTATGCAAGCGATATGCACAAGAAGAAGGTATTGATTATGGAGAAACCTTTGCACCCATTGCAAGAATAGTAGGAGTTATAATCTTACTTGCTTATGCTGCATGTAAAGGATTCAAGGTATACCACATGGATGTCAAATCTGCATTCCTAAATGGAATACTAGAAGAAGAGGTATACATTGAACAACTAGAAGGGTTTGTTGATCTAGACAAAAGAAACATGGTATGTAGACTACATAAAGCCTTGTATGGATTGAAACAAGCACTGAGATCTTGGTATGAAAGACTTCACTTATATCTCATTAGCATAAAATTTGTTAGAACAAGTGAAAATAATAATTTGTACTTAAAATAAGATACCAATGGTAATATTCTGATTGTTGAAATTCTTGTTGATGATATCATTTTTAAGGGAAATGTACTGTTATGAAAATCCTTTTCTAATGAAATGAGAAAGGAATTTGAAATGTCTATGTTTGGGGAGATCAAATTCTTTCTTGGTCTACAGATTCTTCAACAAGATGTAGGCATATACATCACTAAGTCCAAATACATCAAGGAAGTACTGAAGATATTCAAGATGGAAGATTCCAAACAAGTTAGAACACCTATGGCTACCGGATGTAAGCTGACAAAAGAAGAAAAATCCAATGAGGTAAATAAGACCTTATACAACTCAATGATTGGAAAACTGATGTATGTTGTTCATATTAGACCAGATATAGCACACATAGTTGGACTAGTTTCAAGATTCTCTGCTAATCCTGAAGAATCAAATATGACTGCTATCAAGAGAATTCTAAGATATCTGAAGAACACTGAGGACTATGGCTTATGGTACAAAAGAGAAGGAAAATTTGAGCTACAAGTCTATATAGATGCTGATTGGGCTAGAAACATTGATGACCGAAAGAGTACAACTGGAGGAGCATTCTTCACGGGTGAAAAACTTGTCACATGGATTAGCAAGAAGCAAGGATGCATCTCCCAGTCTACTGCAGAAGCAGAGTATGTTGCTGCTATTGAAAATTTCTCTAATATTGCATGGATAAAACAATTGCTGGAAGGTATGCATATGAAGATCCTTGAACCAGTAATTATCTATTGTGATAATACTAGTGAAATTAACATTTCTAAAAATGCAGTCATGCGTGCTAAGACTAAGCATATTTCTATCAAGTATCACTATCTGAGAGAAAAAGTGCAAGAAAAGCAAGTGACACTAGAATATGTTCAATCAAAGGAATAGTTAGCTGATATATTCACCAAGCCATTACTGAAGGATACATTTGAGTACCTGAGACAAAGACTACGGGTCCAACCCTTGTCTATCAGTCCGTAATCTTACTAGGAGGTTGCATCAACCTATACCAAATATGATAATCATTCATGTTGATGCAAACACTGAGATGGACAAAAAAAATACATTTGTACATTGCAAGGTACATATCTGCACCAAAAATTAGAACTTTGTATTGTTGATGGATAGGGAAACTCAAGGAATATATTATGCAAAACATGATATAAATGATAAAACAAGGAGAAGTATTTTTGTTTGGCATTGTTGTCAAAGGGAGAGATGTTCTCATTATCATCAGGGAGAGATTTGCATTATCTTACAAATGGAGAGATGATCTCATTGACATAAGGGAGAGATATGATAAAGGGAGAGATTATATCATTATCCATAAAGAGAAGTTCCTGAAAATAAGAAAGGAAGAGTTAATCGATATTATAAGGGAGAGAAAGTGATTACATATGAAATATCCATCGAAGGGAGAGAAGTGAAAAAGGGAGAAAGTTCAGGAAAAGAGAAAGATTTCTATCAAAGGAAAAAAGAGATTATCAAGAAGAGGAAAGTCAAGGTAGAGCACATATAAGAAAAAATATATTAGATGATACATCTATCCATTGAAGGGATCAAAGATTGAAGACAACCACTCTACATGAAACAAATCTTGTTGGAATGTTGACTACCTGAGGATGCATGGCTCATTTTGTGTTGTCATCATGGCAAGAAAGTCATACTTAGTCTCTATCTTAAAAGACAAAATGACTAAGGAAAATAGGGCAAACAGAGATACTCGGTGATCAACACATCAGTGCATGTGCAAGATATTGATTCAGCTTATGCGCATTCAAATATAAGTTGTATGAAATGTGTACATGCTACACCCAGACACACATAGTATAGAACTACAGTACGACAAAGTTACAATCAAGTCAATAGACCAGTAGTCCAAGAGACAGAGCATGGAATTTGACTAAGTGTTTTCATTAGCGTGTATTATTTTGTGATGTAATGGCTAAGAACCTTTTGTTATATGTTTTTAATGATGTAATTAACATTGTAGTAAACACGCTTGAAGCCGACTTGTTTGGAAGCATTGTATATTTGGTTTTAGGGCCGACTAGTGTTTTGTTTTGGGTCCCGCCTATTCAGATTTGAATATATAAGTATGAAATGTAAAGATATGATAAGAGTTTCAATTATCATGTACGAGGAAGATATTTTAAGAGAGTAAGAGCATTCGCGCATACACAAAACTGATCAGACAACAATGTCATCACATCAGTTCATTCTGATATAGTGCATATCATCTTTTGGAAGGTTGTAGCCTTCATCTTATTGGGCAGTGAGCCTAGGTAGTGAGCCATATACCTTTAACAGGGTTTTATAAAAGAATCCTAATAGGGTCCAACCTTTAACCAGGTCATTGTACTCATATTGTAAAGACTGCTTCTAACAGGGCAAAGGAACTCTCACAAGTTCATTATACTAGTACAATATTTGTGGGTACTAATTCCCACTGGGATTTTCCTTTGATCAAGGTTTCCCCATAATCATATCATGTGTTATGAGTTGTTATGTTAAGCTTCATTCTATGTATGCTTGATTTATGTTTAAGTTGCAAAAAGTAATTAATTGACAAGCACTGATTCACCCCCCCTCTTAGTGTTTCTAACAATTGGTATCAGAGATTTGGTCCTCAGAAAATAAGTTTAACCACTTGAGGTGATCATGGAATTAGTAGAAGAAAAACATTTGAAAAATAATCTTGAAGCAACTCTTGAAGATCTTGACAGATCTGAAAAAGAAAATGAAGAACTTAGACTGAAAATTGATGGCTCACAAATGCTTATGAAGAAACTAAGAAAAGAATTGAAAGATTGTTCTACAAGTGACTTAGGGAAAATGATAAAAAATCTCAATGAAGAGAATATGTCTCTGAAAGATAAAGTTGAAAATCTAGATGAACAGCTCACAGACAACTAAATTTCTATTAAAGAAAAGATCAAAGAAAGCAAGCAACTAGATGATGAACTTTTAAAAGAAAACATGAAAGTTCTGGAATTGGAAAACATAAAAAAGAAGTTGGAATCTGAATTAACAGAAGCAAAGGATAAGGTTTATAAACTTCACACATGTTCTGATTCACTTCAATCTTAGCTCAATGCACAAAAGTAAAAAGGTGATACTACTAGTCTTGGATTCAATATAACACAAACCGAAGTCAATTCATTACAAGAAAGAGAGAAAACTCATGAAGCACCTTCAGAAGCAAGGAAATTTGAAAATGTTGAAGAGATTCAAGCAGATCTACCAAAAAGGGAAATCAAGCAAGTTAACAGAACTTGTTATGCATGTAACAAACATGGTCACTTGGCAAGAGATTGCAAAAAGGTAAGAACCTTCAATGGTTATTGTTTCTCTTGTAATAAATTCAGTCATAGGGCTATACACTACAGAACTCAATCACAACAGAATCAAAGAAGAATGAATCAAAACAATTAGAGAAATCAACCTCAAAGGAATTTGCAAACTACTACATGTCAGATGTGCAACTACAATGGACACACAACAAAGCAATGCAGCATGATGAACAAAAGCATCAGACCTCCTATCATTTGTCACACATGTGGAAAGGCAGGTCACATCTCAAAGCTTTGTAGATCCAAAAATTAGAAGAAAGATGAACCTAAGAAATCACTATTTGAAGAGAAAGGAGAAGTTAAGTTTGTTCGAGAAAATGAAGAATCAAGCAAAATTTGGGTTGAAGTAAAGAAGAACAATGATGTTGACAAAGTAGTTGATGCATCCATAGTGGACACACCCTCTACTTCTACCTGAATAGACCTTCTTAGTCTTAGGGGGAGCTATTCTAGCTCAGGACCCCTGTGTGGTTGGTATATTCACCTCTGAGTATGCGCCTATGAAATCATGGTTACAAGAACACTATATTGCTATGTGCATTCACGCATTGTCTAAAATGCATCAGGATCAAAGTTTTAGAATCTCTAGGTAATTTTCATACTATTGCAAACATTAAATGTGGTAGATTGTATAAAGAAAAGAAAGTATTCAATCTTCTTCACACTTTCATTCGAAGAGAACATAATTTGGAAGAGCATTGGAGCACCAGACATCAAGGCACAAAGGCATAACAGATTTGGCAGTTGAGCGAATGGACAAGAAGTATGAAAAAGAACCCTAGCAGTCGCACCGTTTCAAAATTTTGTGAAACCCTACTTAAGAAAATTCCAAGTAAGTATGGCAACTCCAGTTGTGTTTGATATAGCAGAGAGGAAAAGGTTTTTATTCAAGAAGCATCCATTCAAATCCATACTAGATGATTGGGAAGGGGCCTTCTCCAAAACCCCACTAGGTGTTGTTCACATGGAAGATATCCGCGTGTACATATACTATAAGAAGGAAACAATAGGAGATGTCAAAATAGCTACTCATATGGCATCCATGATGAAACCTAACTACACATTCAAAGATGAATTCATGCACTTGATTGATAACCCTATCTTCAAGTATTCTAATGCGCATGAGTTTGATGAGTCTGAATGGGTAAAGATTTTGTTGAGCAGAATACATGATGATCTTTACTAGATTGGTGAGGTCCCTATGCATATCACCACAGACCTAATTCATGAATTAACAGGACTTCCCAAGACAAGACCACTCTTTCCCACTGACAAGGATGTTAAAAAGAAGATTGAACAAGTTTGTCTATCCAAAAATGACAAGGATGGAATGACAGTTGACCCTATCAAAGAAGATGACATAAAACTTTTGATAATGATACTAGGGTATAAGTTTCAGCAAGCCAGCAGATTGAACAATGTCTCTGCAACAACAGTCCTAGCAGCTATCAGAATGGTGAAGGATAGCACTCAATACAACTTATGTGAGATCTTGCGCGGCCAATTAATTGACAACATCTGAATCATCAAACATGATAGAAGCAAGACATTCAGGTTTGGATCTCTAATCATCTACTTGTAATTCCATATAGTTGGAAAGGTTGCAAACCTTTACCTAGACAGGAGAAAACCCACAATGTCTCAGATATCACTCAAGGTCACATTAGAGAGTAGTGCAAGGGATGCCATGGATATGGATATAAAGACATTTAGGATCAAAATGCAGAACATGTATAGATTATTTGAGAAGATAGTTAACAAATACAAGGATACCATATGTTTCATGGTAGAAATAGATTGCACATGCATGGAGGCAGTTGAACCTAGAACCAAATGGATTCATCCTCTTGGTTATGAAGTGGAAGAACATGTGCTAGAGGGATATGTGCAATTTCTATTGTCAGCACCCAAAGATCCTAATGAGCCTAGGTGGGGCACATACAGAGAGAAGACCAATGAAGTGGATATTGTTTTACACAGTGCTGATAATAAAAGGAAAGCATCCAAAATTACATCCAACATACTAAAAGTTCATGGAGTCACCCAAGGAGATCTTGACAAAGATAGAGATGTCAAGATAGCAAAAGAACTTGAGAAATCTGAACAAATATAGAAGAAGAAGAAAGTAGAGAGAACCTCTACGCCCTCTACCACCATTGACTTAGATTCATCTCTAGTGTCTACACTAAGCAAGAAGACTAGAGGAAGAAAACATGCACCTACAAATCACCCATCCTCAAGGAACACTCGAAGAAAAGAAAAGAATATTCAAGCTCCTCCTGAGGTAGGATTTAGACCTATTCTTAATGTTTTGAGGAATAGGGTTGTTAATGAAGGGAGATTAGATACACTATCTAAAGTCTATGACAAGTATCAAGAAATTGATAAAACTGAGATACACTCTATGATCATATCTCATATGATCAAGTTCAAGAAGACTGTTCTTAAACTGAAGACAATAATACCAGATTAGTTATGGAACTTGTTGGAGGTAATGAAAATACATGCAATAGAGGAAGACACAAGGATAAGAGAAGAAACATTGGATACTCTTCTTCCTATATGCTCACATGATGAGAAGGCTATATTGTTGGATCTAGTGAAGCCTCATCTCAAAACCAAGACAAGGACCTTACAAATTATGAACAAGGAATATGAATAGATAGGTAAGGAGACTGAAAAGGCATTTGCACAAGTCTTTATGGATAGACACATGTATCCACCAACGATGCCCACAACAAAAGTTAGTCCAGCTCCTTCCAAACAGGCTACAGAACCAGTAATTTAGATTGCACCTATAACAGGTCCACAGGTCTCAGCGCCCATAGTGATAATAAATTCTGATACAAAAAAAGACTCAGAAGACACTATAGTAGTTGACAATGTCAAGATATCCATGACTGCATCTGAAAAAGATATGGACAAAGTTGATAAGGCATTTGTAAGCACTGAAGAAATGTGCACTGATGATACCTCTACACAACAAGATGAAGATCCCATCAATGATCAAGTTGACATAAATGTAGATACTCAAGATGATACTCAAGGTGACAAGACACCAATAAAAGAGAAACCAGTAAAGGTTGAATGCATGGATACTAGTCAGAACACTATATTCTCACCATCCACTCTGTTGAGATTGAAGAATGTCAATCTACCCAAGAAACACCTGCATGCAAAACAACTTCTACGAGAATGAAGAAGACAGAAGAGAGAAGGATCAGAAGCTATGGCGGCCGATAGGCCAGAGAGTGCAAACACATGTTGACAGAAAAATATGTTCTCT
>MU228521.1:3454048-3469476 GCA_018584345.1 Thuja plicata | reverse complement strand
TTTTGTGTTAAGTCATTTTGAGTAACTTGGCCACATTCCTTTGTTTCCATAAATGACAAAGGGGGAGATTGTTGGCAAGTTGACTACCTGAGGATGCATGACTCATTTTGTGTTGTCATCATGGCAATAAAGTCATACTTCATCTCTATCTTAAAAGACAAAATGAATAAGTAAGGAAAATAGGATAGACAGAGATACTCAACGATCAGCACATCAGCGCACATGCAAGAGATCGATTCAACTTATGCGTGTTTAGATATAAGTTGTATGACATGTTTACATGCTACATCTAGACACGCATAGTATGGAACTATAGTACAACAAAGTTACAATTAGATCAATAGACCGGCAGTCCAGGAGATAGAGCATGGAAGCTGACTAAGTGTTTTGATCAACGTGAATTATTTTGTGATGTAATGGCTAAGAACCTTTTGTTATATGTTTTTAATGATGTAATTAACATTTTTGTAAACACACTTGAAGCTGAATTGTTCGGAAGCATTGTATATTTTGTTTTAGGGCCAACTACTTTTTTGTTTTGGGTCGCACCTATTCAGATTTGAATATATAAGTATGAAATGTAAAGATATGATAAGAGTGTCGATTATAATGTAAGAGGAAGATACAGAGGGATAGTACTATGAAGTCAATATATGATATAGCTCTTTAAGAGAGTAAGAGCATTCACACATACACAGAAATGATTAGACAACAGTGTCATCATAGCAATTCATTCTGATATAGTGCATATCATCTTTTAGAAGGTTGTAGCCTTCATCTTATTGGGTAGTGAGCCTAAGCAGTGAGCCATATACCTTTAACAGGGTTTTGTAAAAGAATCCTAACAGGGTCTGACCTTTAACCAGGTCATTGTACTCATATTGTAAAGACTGCTTCTAATAGGGCAAAGGAACTCTCACAAGTTCATTATACTTAGTACAGTATTTGTGGGTACTAATTCACACCGGGGTTTTCCTTTGATCAAGGTTTCCCCATAATCATATCATGTGTTATGAGTTTCTATGTTAAGATTCATTCTATGTATGCTTGATTTATGTTTAAGTTGCAAAAAGTAATTAATTGACAAAGACTGATTCACCCCCCCTCTTAGTGTTTCTAACAAATCTAAGCTATTTTGAGCTTACTGAGAGCCAGAAATTTGTAATAGTTACATTATGAATGCTTGATGAAATTGTATATTTAATATTGTATTAGTGATAGTATAGTATGATAATGTATTATGTTGCCATCAATGCCAACAGGAGAGATTGATGACATGTAACTGATTGAATGTTTGAAGATGTTAAGTTGATCACCAAAATGTAGAAGGATAATGCAAGACATCAAATTAGTTAATGGATTGTATTGTCATTGATGTCAACTTGATATAATCTAATCGATTATAATCAAAGTGTCAAAGAATTTAGAGAATCAAAGACAAAAATATTATGCTTTTAGTAATGCATAAAAGAAAAACATTCACATTATGACTTCGAACACCGATGGTCAATAGAACATCGATGGACAGAGATCATCAAAAGTCAAGTCATAGTGATGCTTGAGAAAGAACACTGACAAGCATTACTGACAAGCAGAATCACCAGCATAACTGACTGCCAGAAACATAGTGTAAACCGATGGAGAAGCTTGAGGAGAACTGGAGTGTTGACCAAAGCTATCAAAGAGTTAAACACCAAAATTAACTTGAGTTCAGAAATGACAAAATATCTTGCTAGCAGAGATAAATATAGAGTTAACTAGTAGTTATCTTTGTTTTTATCGACAAGCTAAAGCCAGAGATAAGTAATGGATTTAAAGCTATTTTGTCCAGTTAGCAAGAAGATCTCAGCTAGATAAAATATGAGTTTTTCTTTAAATGTAATTAGCAAGAATTTTGGATCACGCAAAGATCAAGAAGATCAAGAACCTAACAACAGTGATATTATGTCTATAAAGAGAAAACTCAATTCATTACGAATTGGTGTGGTGGGTGAATGGATGAAAAGATGACGCTGAAGAGAATCTGATGAAGAGCAACTTCATATAGTCCTGATCAACAAGCCAAGGAAAGAGCTAAAGTTTTTTGTGGACATCAAGAAATAGAGCACAACATCACTGAGCATAATTAAAATGGAGCAAAGGTATAAACTAAGATATATTGATTAGAATAGTTTTGTGAGATTACAATAGATCTAAAATTCTGCAACTATAGGTTGTATATGTGAACAGATCATACTATTTCAGTTTAACCATTGATTCAGAAAGTCTCTTAACTGAGAGAGATTTAAAGATCCTTTCTATATTGAGATACATCCTAAGGAGTATCAAAAATTTTAATCATGAAGATAGAATGAGATGCTAGATACCTATTGATAGGCCAAGTGAGTGTTTGATCAAGGAAGGTAGCATAGAGATGCCCGATATTAGGTGACAGACTAAAATTTTAAATCCTCTAACAAGGTCACACCTAACAGTGTGTTTGTAACCTTTAACAGGGTTGGCTCTTCACCCAGCTCACTTTAGAAGAGTGAAAATTTTGGGTTACCAGTCCCAAGTGGTTTTTCCTTTAACAAGGTTTCCACATTAAAAACCCATGTGTCAATGTGTTTATGATTCATTACTGTAGTGTTTTGCATTACACTTAACTTAACTGGACTAATAAGTATACTCTAGATAATTTACCATCTTTCGGTAAATTAATAGACTGCTAATATTCAGTAAACATAAAGTAAAAGGTTTTAAAAATAATTTCGAGTAGTAGTAATTTGATAAAATTATTTGGAGGCATTCATCTTATAGGACTGAAGATAACTAGAGGCTTAACATTATGGTACTAATTTTTTTGGGTTGATTATTGGAATATTTTTTAGGCCACTAATTCACCCCCCTCTCAGTTATTACTAACAGTTAGTTCATAGAAATAGAATTTTATATGACAGGAATAGTTGATGACAACCAAAGGATGGAGGATACAAGAATGGACAATCCAAGCCCTGATTGCGGCCAACAAAAACAACAACAAAGTGAAACACAACAATAACAAAGATAGTATTAATATTTAATTTATTGCAGCATGCTAGGTTGTAAGGCCTTTCTAGTTATGGCCAATTACAAATATATGAATCCAAGATCTAGCATAGATCTTCTACAAGCATCAGACAATTTACCTTTTGACAAAACATACTACTCAGATCCCATACTCAGATCCTCAGATCTAGTCTCATCCTCCTTACTATCTGATCCTGCCTAAGCTACAAGCATAACACTACATAAATACAAGAGGAAACCAATAGGTCAGCCATAAAAAAAACATAGAAGATACCAATGGCCCATATTTATGACCCCACAATCCCTAATGATAGATCTAAATTAAATGCCACGCTACAAATATTAAATTCTCCAAGTCAGCCTCCTAGATCTACAATAACAAAAGTCGGCCAGTCAAACTGTCGAGTGCCAGAAAGTCAAAAAATTTTAGCACCAAAAGTGCAAAGCCCCTTGGACAACATATATCAAGCAATAATGAAAGCTAAGAACCTGTACACGTCGATCCCTTTAGTGACCAATCTCCTCGGCCAACACTGTGACTAAGAAATGACACAAACAAACATAGTAACACTTCATCAAAACACACCAAGTACTCTCCAAATAAAATATTTTTTGTGTGATACCAAATTTCCAAGAATCCTAGGATTCCCCTGCATTAGAAACCCTAGATAAAATAAGATGTTCCCATAAAGTAATCATGAACATATTAAGAGAATGAGAATAAGTATGCCATATCTATTCTTGACCCATATCCCCTCTTTCCCTTCATTCCATGTTATCTTCACTCTGTCCATTGTCGCATTCAAAAAGTTCTTCTAACCTCCACTTTTCTCATTTCTCTTCTTTTCAACTGACAACAACTAAATTTGACCATCATTTGCAGTATTGATACCATTAGTATTTTGGTTAACCACATCCTCACTAGACTTACTAATCAACTTGGTATCATTTGCATCTCTCTATGTCACTAGTGTCATCATATGTTGTACTATCTTCATGAGAAATGTCATCTGTCTCTTAATCTCTAAAATTTCCTCAGAGATGTCAATCTCTTTTCCCTTCAAACTCTCCTACATTTTATCCATAGGCTTTGGTTCATCAACTCTCTCCTCCTCATGTTTGTCACTGCCACTCAGAAAACATCTGATAACTTCACATCCCTTAACTCCTGCTTCTTGCAAAGGTATTAGTTTATGCTTGGATCTACCCAGCCTTACCACATTAGTATTTGCATGACCATCAAACATAACATGTCTGTCATATTGCTAAGGTCTAACGAGAAATATATGACAAGCATCCATAGGTTCCACATCACACAATATTTTATCATAATAGGATCCAACCTTAAAATTAACAAGGCATTGCTCCCCAATCCCAATCCTAACCTTAGACACATCTTGTATCCAACTAATCTGATAAGAATTAGGATGTTTCCTCCTTTCCAAACTCAACTTACTAACCATCTCTTCTAAAAGAAAAAATTTCATAACTACCACAATCAATTAAGCCATTACATACCTTGTCCTTGGACTTACATCAGGCTCTGAATAAATTTCTTCTCAACACAGGTTCACCAATACATGTAGCCAACCTCCTAGTGATAATAAATTCACCTTCTTCTGTAACATTCACCATGTCTTCCTTGGTAGTTAGTGCAACTCTTCTTTTAGGATATTGAAAACCCCTATGACCCTTCTCACAACACTCAAAACAAGTACCCATGATCTCATTTCTCCCTCATCCTCTTTGTCCACCATTGTAGTTCCTTTTCTTATGATAACTCTTCTTGTATACTAGGTCTCAAGCCATAGATATACCTAGCAACCTTCTCTTTATCAACTTTTGAATGACCAGTCCTAATCAGGATTCTAGAAAACTCCTTGGTATACTCTTGCACCAATTTACTTTCCTTCCTCAAACCTTTCATCTTCTTAAACATCTACAATTAATAATCCACCGGAATGAATTGATTCTTCAACTTCTCAACCATTTGGTGCCTGATAAACATAAAGTTTTTTTATTAGTATGCAATGAGAAAAAAGGTTGTATAAACTATCGGTTACACTACACCAAAAGTCATATTTTAAGTTCAAACCAAAAATGCTAGGCAAGCAGGAAACCGACGACACAGTTTTGCAGTGTTAACCAAAAGAGTAAACCAAAGTTGATAAAGTGGAGCTCGACAGGAGAAAAATGACAAAGGAACCTGATGAGAAAACATAGTGCAAATTGATAGAACATAAACAATGCAACCCAAAAGACAGACAAACTGATTTCAGAGAAAACCGAGCATCAGACACCGAAATTCAATCACATCCCGAAAAAAGTGGATCTAAATTCCACATCAGATAAAACACTCATATTCTATTTATAGAGTTTTGTTTTGTTTTTAAAACCATTACTTAAGGGACAAGCAACATTATTGTAATAGTTTTAATTAGTCTAACTGATTGAAAACATGCAGACTTAGAGATCAAGGTCAAGTTGTAAACCTGTGATCATAGACTTAGTTTTGTTATTTGTGAAACTTAATTAGGTCAATCTATCTTATAAATAGATGTTGTAATCATTCAATAAAAAACATGAGAGTATAAATGTAGCCAATGAGCACATCTATGGACTAGACTCAGATTTTCAAGAACCATAACAACAAAAGATGAATTTTTTTATCAAGAACCAAGAACAGAGGCTACCGAGCAATAGAGGTATTAATCAATCACAATAGGTGATACATTTATACATGTGAATTGTAATGGATCTATAATAAAAAATAGTTAGATTTCATACACTTAGGTCAATGAGTATTTTTGTCTGCATTCTAAAGAAGTGTAGCAAATAGAAGAAATCCTTTCAAGGAAGGTGAATTTAACAATCCTATTATAAATTTGTTAATCAAGTGCACACTAAAAAGTGTTGCTAAAGCTCTTAATAGAGTAGATCTTATCAGGTCTCCACATAATACTCCTAATAGGGTAGATCATTAGAAGTGATCAAATTGTAAGCCTTAACTGAACCCTTCCAATCTTTAGATAGTGAATATTTTGTGGGTGCCATCCCCACCACAATTTTAACCTTCTAACAAGAGTTTTCTGCGATATCATATCATGTGTTATGAGTCAATTACTTTCATGAATGTTTACATCTTTGTTTAAGTTAAAGAACTGATGTGTCTTACACAAAGATAGCATACAACATATGGTTGGATAAACAATTGATTATATAAAGATTAAAGGATAAAAGAGATAAAATTTTTAGAGGTATTGATTCACCTATCCCCTCTCAGTACAAATTTACCATTATTTACAACAATTGGTATCAGAGCTATAACTCTTATTTGGAAAGCTTAAAGACTTAAAAAAGAAAAGATCATAGAATGGAGAAGTACAGACTTGACAAAAGTATTGAGAATCAAAAGCTAGAAATTCAGATCTTCTATGAGCAGTATAAAGAAGAAAGAATCAAGAAGAGACAATTGTTAGATGAAAGAAAGATTATGGCATCTCGCTATAATGAGACAGATAACCAATAAGAAGAGATACTAGATCTATTTGAGTCTTTAGGATCTACTACAAGAAAAGCATCAGATACATCAGAGGAAAGCACCACAAGCTTAAATGAAATCAATCAACATCTGGCTGGACAAGTGAAATCTCTGCAAATTGGTCAAGAGACAGAGATGGTAAGAATGATTGATGTCATGAACAATTCTAGACAAGCTAAGCAAGAGAGAACACTAGCCATTGATGATAGAAGAAATATTACTGAAAATCTATAAGAGAAAGAGTCTGAAATACAGAGACTTACAGAACATCATCATGATATTACAAATCAAATTATTCTTATGAGTCAAGAGGAAAATAGAATGAATGTTGAACTCATTGAAAGAATAGAAGCTACGGTGAGCTAAGGGAAGAAAATGAAAAGATGAAACAAGAACTCAGAATTCAGCAACATCATAATGAGATAATCAAAAGAACTAAAGAAAGCAATAAAAGAATGGATGATTTTCTTGACGGACAAAGGAGATCCAACAACAATGCCGGACTAAGCTATATCGAGAATGGAGAATCACCTAAACAAATTGATCCAAATAATATCTATGCAAATCCAAGACCAAGAAAGCTAACATGCAATCATTATGGAAAACAAGGCCACACATCAAATGTATGCAAGAGAAAAAAATGAAAGGTATTCCTAAATCTACATCTTCATTCATAGGAATTTGTTATAAATGTAACAAGAAAGGACATAAAGCATATGAATGTAAGTCTAAGGTGAAACAACCAAAGAAGGAAACCTACATGGAAAAATACTGTCTTACTTGAAAAATGCATGGGAACACTACTCTTGAATGCTAGAAGAAGAAAGAGCAAGCATGGAAGCCTAACGGTTAAGAATCTACCTATCAACCGAATAGAGTTGGTAGCTAGTATGTATGGGATTACAATAGTTGGGAAAATTGTACAGCATGTGGAAAATTTGGTCACATTGCTAAAAAATGTATGAGACAATGGAAAAGAAAGACTAGAGGATGGACTAACCCCAAAATGGCATGTTTAAACTGCCATAAAGTTGGCCATCTCAAGAAATACTACAGAGACCAAATGACAGAGACCAGTACCTTTACCAATGGAAACACCATTGAAGACATCACGAAGATGAGAAAAAAAATGTGGAGGAAAGCTACAAGTAATGATGAAGCTGGACCGAGAAATGAAATTGGTGACACCCTATCCAATGGAACTGGTGACCTCACCACCCCACCTAAGTAGAACAAGTAAGTATGGAATTGCATTACACCAAGTTATATTTTTCATTAGTTCCAATCATACATAGTTGAAATGCCAAATTAGAATGATTATAGATGCACGATGGTATTACTTGTTAAATTTTGTGAAAACTATTTCATCGTTTAATACATACCAAAATACATCGGTATACATTCAAAGCTGAATTGTCTTCACTTACCTAGAATCACCGGTTAACATGTAAAAGATAAAATTTCTAGTGTAAGCTGAGATCCATCGGTAATCATATGAGTTGACAAAAGTTGTCTTCATAATACACTGAAACCCGTCAGTGAAAGTAACAAGTTAGACGACTGCCCAGAAGCATCACATTGTCACCAAGAGGGAATTTAGTGTCTCAACTAAAAAATCTGTGTTCACACACCAAGCAGTGGTTGAGCATTAATGACTTGACCTAGGGAAAAGTCTATAAATAGATGATGGAAGGGTTTCATTTCTCACCAGTGATTTGAATGAAGTGACCAAAGTGAAACTAGATCTAGAAGAGACAACATTGTAGAGTGACTCCAACCTAATTCAAAGCACTCCAAGATGATTAGTTACAACTATAGAGGTTGAAGTAAGTAAACAAGCATAACTGAGAACTCTGTTTATCATTTATGGAAAGCCCTAATTTCTAAAATAATGGCCACGACATCAAGAACCGCTAAGCTAAAGAGCATCAAGAAAGATAAGGTCAAAATTGTCAAGAAATATACCTATGTAGAACCACATTATAAGATATGCCTAGAGGTTTCTTCACAACCCAACAATGCTGGAGCACTCTCACAAATACCAGCTAGGGTTTTTCTTATCGAAGATGTGCGAGCATACATACAGTGCAAGATTGCATAAATTGGCGACCTAGAGGTTGAACAAGATTTAAAGAAGCTATGCAAAGATAATGGCACTATTATAGATGAGCACAAACAAATTGAATTGAAAGGGCTCACAAATTCCGTATGGTTCCCGAAAGAGTTTAAGACCCAGTGGATTCAATTACTATTGAGTAGGATCCACATCCATAAGTTATGCCTGGATGAGAATAAACCAATAACATAAGATGTTATTCATGTAGTCACCGATTATCCTATAACTGATAAGGTAAAGGCATTGAAGCACCCACCTAAGGATGACATTGAGAAGAATATAGGAGCTAAGTGTGATGGAAGAGGACTTAAGGTATCCACTATCACAGATGATCAATTAAAATTTGGAGCATGTGTCTTAGGATACAAGTTCTTTTAGGAAAGAAGGATAAACACCTTTGCATCTAGAGCAGTGGACACAACCTACAAGATTGACAAAAAGGGAACTCAGTTGGATCTATCAGAACTTCTACTCAAGTAGATAGAAGAGAACCGAAAGACAATAACAAATGGAAAATCAAATTCATGTAAGTTTGGTTCACTTATCATGTGCATATTCTTCTACTTCCAAGAATCTTTTCCATCAATATGAGATGTGAAATGGGATACAAAAAGACCAACATACAAATTACTGAGTTTATAAAATCACTAGTAGATAATTTTTAGTCAGTAATGGATGAATACTTTGTTGGGTTCAAGGAGAGAATGTAGAAAAGAGTAAGGATACCCAAGAAATTAATTGAGAAATTCAAGACTAATATATGTTTCATGGTAGATACAAACTTTACATACATCAAGCCTGTTGTAGCAAGAACAACATGGCTACAACCACTTGACTATGAAGTAAACATAGATCAAGCATCCAATGCAATTGATACATTAATACATGAGCGATTAAACAAAACACAACCCAAGTTTGGTACTTATGAAGAAGCCAAAGAAAGAATCAAAACTGGCTTGGTTGTAAAGAAGATAGATAGGAAGAAGGATAAAATGGTCAAGAACTTGAAGAAAAGGTTGTCGGTTACAAAAGAAGAAACGAAACAAAAAGAAGAAATTGAGGGACATTCACCCATTGATGAAGATGAGAAGGAAAGCAACTCTGAGTCTATAGAGTCAGATACACCATTACCTTCACCAGCTAAGAAGCCTAGAATTATAACTACTACAAGGACAAGAAGTCAAACAGCTAAGGACACAAGTCCTTCACCATTGAAGAAAGGTCAAGTAAGGACCTATAAGAGGAAAACCGAAACATAGAAAAGAGGTCCAACAAAAAGAAGAAAGATCATTAGAACTAAAGAGGACATTGAGGACACTAAACATGATGAATTTGTTCAAGAGGAAAAGAATAAGATACCTAAAATAGTTGATGAAGTGTGGGCCTCAATTGTCAAATCAGGTACAATAAATAGTAGGAAGGTTAAGAAATGGTTAACATTGGACCCCTTGGATCAAAATAAGATTTAGGAGGCAATCATAAAGATGATGTGCATATTCAAATACCTCCCAATATAACTGGAAGATAATATGCCCAAAGAAATTGAAGATAGGATATAGGAAACATGGACATTTGCCTTGCACTCTGAGAAAGAAATCAGGGAAAAAGCCCTAGTATTAGTCATGCCTCCCAAATCAAAAATGGAGGAGATCAAAGAAATGATGAAGATTCATTCCAAAAGGTTCTCAGTGAAGTTGAGATCCTACCAAGTGCTTAAAGGACATCTACTAGACCTAGACAGAAATAGTGAAGCTGAATGGAGAAAAATAATTGATATTCCTGAAAAGGATACAAGTCCCAAGCCACAAATAGATCTTACCAAGAATCAAGAGACCAAGGATTATTAGGATACTCGGAGCACCAAAAAAATTACCATCACTGATGTAGAATTGGACAAAGAGGAATTAGACACTACAAGAAACAAGAACATGCATGTTGCAGATGAGACATGGCCGGACACTACTATGGACAACACTATGGAAAATACAATTATTGATATCATCGATGATCCAACAAATGAAATTTAGAAAGATGAAGATGTAACTGTTACCAAGGACCAGATCAAGGAATATGACACTACAATTGATGCTGCACAGGTACACATACCAGACCAAATTCCACTATTGATTCATGCAACCAATATTATATCACAAAAGGAGACAACCCCTGAGCCTGATGTAAGCATATGCAAGGACAAGGGTAATTAACAGAAAAAAGACACAACTAATGAAAATAAGGACACAAATGATGAACACAATGTCATTGATGGAGAAAAGGAAGATGGAGATACCACCAAGAAATATGCACAAATGAAAGATGTTGACGAAGTGCAAAAAGAGAAGGATGAGAAAACAAAGACAGTTGATACCACATTGAAGGACACTAAAGGAGAAGCTACAAAATCACAAAAGGTTGACAAGGATACGTCCTTAGACAACTGACAGACAAATACCAAGCAACGAGAGAAAGGTACAACTCCTCAAAATCCATCTAGTAGCACATCAGACCAAGCTGAAAAGCTGGCTATGGTTTTGCATACAGGTGGAACATGGAAGAAGAAGAAGAAAACAAAGAAGAAAAATTTGGAAGTCATATTAGATAAAATCATAGAGATACTGAAATGTGACCCAACAACACTAGACTTTGAATCTCTCCAAGAGTATGGAGAAATCTGCCAAAGGAAAGATTTGCAAGAAAAGCTTAAGAAGCAGCACCAAGATTCATTGGTTCTGGAAAAAACAAGGGACATCTTGAGTCATATTTTACCTAACATAGATGTTGATCACAATGCCCCCATTCTAGATCAACTTTCCATCCTCACCGAAGCTATCACAATGCAAAATGTTGATGCAGAAAAGGCAATTAAGGAGTGAGTAGAGCATAAATTTTAGTATAAATTGACATAAAAGATCAGCAAAGAAGTGGCAGAGAATAAGGTAAAGCTTTCAAAATTATTAGATCAATTAGATCCAATTATAACTAAAGTTGTTTCCTTGATAGAAAATATGCACTTTAGAGAAGTTTACTAAAGATAATAATGACAAGACTGCAAAGATTGAATTTGATCTAACTGCAAGTGCACAAAGTTTAACCACTGATGGAAATACAATAAAATTTCATTATGAGAAGATAATAGAGATCAAACAGTTAAGACAAAAACTTTGGTAAGAAAATTCACAATTCAGAGAGGATGTTATCAAAATTTAGTCCATACTTCTACCGAACCTCACACTTCTGTAGACTCACCTAAGTTCAACAAGGCAACTTATTGCCACCCCTGAGATGTCTATAGTAGACAACATCTATGACATGCATGCAAAAATTACACTAGAGCACATGGCTCTTGAACATCTGAAGGAGAAATGGGAGAAGATGATGGAGGAAATGCAATCCTCACACTCATATTTTTGATAATATATAGGTATACACCTTTGCCCTTACTATCAAAAAAGGGGGAAAAGTATATTGATATATACAAAGATCAATAAAAGGGGAAAAAGCAAATACTATGTAAAGAGACATAGCATATAGTGAAAAGGAGGAAATAGTATAAAAATAAAAGTGTATAACGTACTATACTATACTATACCGACATATGCATAGGGGGAGTCATAAAATGACTAAGGTATATACAAGGTGTTCATACTATAAATCTTGATTGTCTTATGCACATATCTATTTTTTATACTAATGTCAAAGGGGGAGATTAATAAACATAAATTTTTTCCATTAGTATGCAATGAGAAAACAAGTTGTATAAACTATTGGTTACACTACACCAAAAGTCAGGTTTTTAGTTCAAACCGAAAATGCTAAGCAAGCAGAAAACCGATGACACATTTTTGCAGTGTTAACCAAAAGAGTAAACCTAAGTTAATAAAGTAGAACCCAAAAAGAGGAAACCGACAGAGGAACCTAAAAAGAAAACATAGTGCAAACTGACAGAACAAAAATAGTGCAACTCGAGAGACAGACAAACCAATTTCAGAGAAAATCGAGCATCAGACACTGAAAGTTAGTTACATCCTAGAAAAAGTGGATTTGACTTCCACGTCAGATAAAACACTCATATTCTATTTATTGAGTTTTTTTTTGTAATTAAAACCATTACTAAAGGGACAAAGAACATTATTGTAATATTTTTAATCAGTCTAACTGATTGAAAACATGCAAACTAGGAGATCAAGGTCAAGTTGTAAACCTGTGATCATAGAGTTAGTTTTGTTATTTGTGAAACTTAATTAGGTCAATCTATCTTATAAATAGATGTTGTAATCATTCATTAAAAAAGATGAGAGGATAAATGTATCCAACGAGCACATCTATGGATCAGACTGGGAGTTTTAAGAATGAGAACAACAAAAGATGAATTTGGTTATCAAGAACCAAGAACAGAGGCTATCGAGAAATAAAGGTATTAATCAATCACAATAGGTGATACATTTATACATGTGAATTGTAATGGATCTGTAATAAAAAATAGTTAGATTGCATACACTCAGGCGAATGAGTATTTTTTTTCTGCATTCTAACAAGTGTAGCAAATAGAAGAAATCCTTTCAAGGAAGGTGGAGTTAAAAATCCTATTGTAAATCTCTTAACTGAGTGCACACTAAAAAGTGTTGCTAAAGCTCTTAACAGAGTAGATCTTAACATGTCTCCACATAATACTTCTAATAGGGTAGATCATTGGAAGTGATAAAATTGTAAGCCTTAACCGACCCCTTCCAATCTGCAGATAGTGAAGATTTTGTGGGTCCCATCCCCACCACAGTTTTCACCTTCTAACATAAATTTTCTAAGATATCATATCATGTGTTATGAGTTAATTACTTTCATGAATGTTTCTATGAATGTTTACATGTTTGATTAAGTTAAAGAATTGATATTTCTTACACAAAGATAGCATAGAACAGATGGTTGGATAAACAATTGATTATATAAAGGTTAAAGGATAAAAGAGATAAAAGTTTTAGAGGTACTGATTCACCCCTCCCCTCTTAGTACACACTTCCCATTATTTCCAACATGTTCCATCTAATGATCTTGTCTTTACCTCTTCGACTTATTTCAAATTGAACTTCTCTGCACCATATGTTTGCATGACCTTTTAGCCTTGTCTTTGCAAACTAAACTCTATCAACATATTCTACTTCTTCATCCTCAAATTATTCATCCATCTCATTAATCCAATTGATCAACTCTTCTAGCCTAAGGCTTCCAACGAATGTAGAAACTTTAATCTTAGGAATTTTCCCAATTTTAGATACATATCCCAAAAATATATCCTCCTCTAGATCTATGAAATCTTCTACAAATTCTTTGAAATGATCTTCTTCTTTAGACTCTTCACCATTACCTTGGTGTTCTTTAGATGCATTCATTCTTTGCAACTCCTGTAAATCTTGCATCTGCTTTTGCAAAGCTTGGACATCTTTGAGACTATGATCCACCTTTGGTTCTTCTTCTCTAATCTTGCGGTTCTTGCTTAGAGGCATCTTAAAGATCTCTATAAACCCTCTATAATAAATCAACAACTTTCCAACCCAAGGTCCTGGTACAAACTGCCTCACCTTTCATGATCTCTCTAGACCCTGGAACTTCAAGCTCTGTTACCACCTGATGACACCCAAAGGATGAAGGATCCAAGAATGGATAGTCCAAACCATGATTGCGGCCAAAAACAACAACATAGTGTAACACAACAATAACAAAGATAGGAATAATATTCAATTTATTCTAACATGTCAGGTTGTAAGGCCTTCCCGGTTACGACCAATTAAAAATATATGAATCCAAGATCTAGAACAGATCTTGTACAAGAATCAAGCCATTTACCTTCTGCCAAAACATAATACTCTGGTTCCATACTTAGATCCTCAGATCTGGTCTCATCCTCCTTACTATCTGATCCTACCTAAGCTAAGAACATAACACTACTTAAATACAAGAGGCAACCAATAGGTAGGCTATAAAAACAAATATAGGAGATACCAACGATGGAGATTTAGGTCCCCACAATCTCCAATGATAGATATAAATTAAATGCCACGCTAAAACTATTAAATTCTCCAAGTAGGCCTCTCAGATCTACAATAACACAAGTCGGCCAGCCAAACTAGCGAGTGCCACAAAGCCAAAATTTCTGAGCACCAGAAGTAGCGAGCTCCTCAGCCAACATATGTCGAGAAATACTTAAAGCTAAGCACCCATTTGTGTCGAGCCCTTTAGTGACCGAGCTCCCTGGCTAAAACTACGATCGAGCAACAACACAAACCAACCAAGTAACACTTCATCAAAACACACCAAGTACTTGTATGCACCCTAAAATGGTCGCTTAGACTTTGGGCCCCGTTTATTATTTTATCAATTTATCAAATTTCGTGAATCAATGCTTTGGAACATTTTCAATTCAAATCGATTTCCTTGATCAAATTGTAATTAATTCAATTATTCAATTATTTCATTATTTCCTTAGATTTGATCATTTTTATCTAATTAAAAGATTTAATTTTCTTTTTAATTAAATAAAACTTATCTTATTTAATTAAAAGATTTAATCTCCCTTTTAATTGGATAGAATTTATCTTATTTATTTAAAGTAAATTTCTCCCTTTTAATTAAATAAAATTCCTCTTATTTAATTAAATTCAATTTCCCCCATTTAATTAAATAAAATTCTTCTAATTTATTTAATTGAAAGAAAACCCCTCTTTTAATTAA
>MU228521.1:3389912-3443274 GCA_018584345.1 Thuja plicata | reverse complement strand
TCAAGAGTTAGAACTTCTAGATGAAAAATGTCAAGCATCATTTGACCATATGAGGGTCTATCAAAAGCGTATGTCCAAAGCCTTCAACAAAAAGGTTCACCCTAGAGAATTCCAAGTGGAAGATCTTTTCCTACGTGAAAATCCAAAGAATCAATAGCATAGAGATCAAAAGGGTAAATTTGAACCTAATTGGCTTGGACCTTACATTATCACAGTGAATTTTGGGAAAGGTGCTTATTTACTATCTACAGAGGAGGGAGAACAACTCCCTGATCCTATCAATGTTTTGCACCTGAAGAAGTTCTATCCATGAAGCCCATTCTATCTGGGGGCATTCTTTTGTACATATTTAGTGATCCTAAAGAAATTCAAAAAAAATGATATATTGTCAAAAATTCTAAAAATTAGAAAATGTCCTAAAAAAATGATCATCTTAGTGAAAACCTAGCAATAGGCACTTTGATGTATCTTCAAAAAAATTATATATTCCAAAAATTCAAAAAATTCAAAAAAAATAGAAAAAGTGCCTTGCTGAAAACCTGGAAATAGGCACCTTGGTAGTAAAAATTCAAATTTTTTTTTTATTAAAAGTCCTAAAAAAAAAGAAGAAAAAAAATGAAAAAATGAAAAATGAAAAAATTGTAATAAAATCCAAGTGGTGAAAATCTGGAAACGAGTGCTACTTGAGGCCTTTGCACCCTTGTTTCTTAGTGCATGTCCTTGACACTTAGCCTTTCTCCATCGTTCCTTGTCCTTGTTTCCTTGGTCTGGAATTGGTCTTTGTCTTTGTCTAGGGGGCATAACTATGTTAGCTTTGGTCTCTTGGATGCGTTAGTCTTTAGGACATCTCACCCAAATGGTATTTTTCAACACCACCCCAACTGTATTTTTCAATACAACCCCTGACATCGAGTGTTTTTCAACTCTTATCGGTTTGGTCTTACCCCATTTTTGTCATGTGGTCTTACCTTCTTGCGAGCATTTGATTCGTTATCCTTGAAACTCAGTATCAGTTAACACGCTTAAATTTTTAAACACAACACTTAATGCTTGAGCTATGTCATGATCTTTTCTTTGTGTGCTGACTATTATTGATTTTTGTTGAGTGTCCTTGTCTAATAAGTCTCTTCATGATGCATAGCTAGAGGACTTAGGACATGGGGCATGTTTTTCTTTGCTTCCTGCTTTATGCTTAACTATTTTTGCACAACCGTTTTGCTGGTCATCCTGGCCTCTATGCCTTGATGGGAGCTTGGTTTTGCTATATTAAATTGGGTAAGCTAACAACAAGTCATCTTGACCTTTATGTCTTTGATGCTTATGTTAGAATCTTTCCACGTTTCAAATCCGACATACATCACATTCATATCTTCATAGTTGCATTCGTGACTCGTGATGGTTGTGTGATGTTTCCAATATAAATCACATTCATATCTTCATAGTTGCACTTGTGACTAGTGATGATTGTGTGATTTTTCAATGTCTGTTAATAATGGCCCAATGATGAAAATAAGTTCCTTAACATTCTCTTATGAATGATGAACACAAGATCCTATGTTTGTTTCTCTATTGCAAGTACACCTTTGCATTTTCATGTGGCTTGCATTGTTAGACCTCATGTTAGTTTGCATTTTTAGGCTGCATTATGAGTTTGTGAGGGTTTTCCTTCATCTTTCTTGTGAACTTTTCATCAACTGTGATCATATTCTGATCTTCATTTCCTTATCTTCTTTCATGATCTCAATCACAATTTTGTATCTTAAACAGTTGATTGATTTTGGGGCATTCTCTTTCTTGAGGCAAATTCTCTTTCCTCTCTCCATTTCTTTCCACTTCTTCCAAACTTCTATCTTCTATTCACTTTCACCCCACTTCTTCTTCTTCTTCTTCTTCTTCTTCTTCTTCTTCTTCTCTTTCTTCTTCTTTTCTTTCTTTCTTTCTTTCCTCCTCCTCCTCCTCCTCCTCCTCCTCCTCCTTCTTCTTCTTCTTCTTCTTCTTCTTCTTCTTCTTCCTGGGGCATAATCTATCATGTTTGATGATCTACCTTAGTTCTGTGATCCTTATATATTTCATCTTACATCAAGAACCTTATCTTTAGTTCGATTTGATCAAATTTATCAATTTTTTGTTTCTTCTCTATCTCATTTTGATTTTGATCACGAGGGGGGCAGTACCTATCAAAATTTAATCTTTGATTCAAATTTATCAATTATATAAGTCTTGCTTGAGATTCTTATCTCTGACATGTCAATTAATTATTTTGGTGTTGACTTTGTCTTTTTTAATTGTGCTTATTTTTGTCTTGATGTGTTCCCAAATCGACCACACGTCTGGGTTATTTTGTGATCCCAAGTCGACCTCACACTTCAACTGCAATCTTTGACTACATGTGTTCCTGAGTTGACCACACATTTGTCAAAGAGGGGCAATTGTATGCACCCTAAAATGGTCACCTAGACTTTGGGCCCCATTTATTATTTTATCAATTTATCAAATTTCCTGAATCAATGCTTTGGAACATTTTCAATTCAAATGAATTTCCTTGATCAAATTGTAATTAATTCAATTATTCAATTATTTCATTATTTCCTAAGGTTTGATCATTTTTATCTAATTAAAAGATTTAATTTTCTTTTTAATTAAATAAAATTTATCTTATTTAATTAAAAGATTTAATCTCCCTTTTGATTGAATAGAATTTATCTTATTTAATTAAAGTAAATTTCCCCCTTTTAATTAAATAAAATTCCTCTTATTTAATTAAATTCAATTTCCCCCATTTAATTAAATAAAATTCTTCTAATTTATTTAATTGAAAGAAAACCCCTGTTTTAATTAAATAAATAAAAATCCCCACTTAAAGCACTTTATTTGTTGAAAAGGCAATAAATTAAATAAAAATGCCTTTTTCATCACATCCTCCTAAGTGGTGGGATTTTTGCCTCTTAATCATAGCCTTTGATTTTTGTCTCTTAATCTCAACCGTCCATTGCTCTTTAAAAGGCAATCTCTCCTTCTCATTTTCATATTAGGTTTTCATAGTATTGTTATGCTGCAGGTTTGGAGACAATTCTGGAGGAGGATTTGAGCACTTGGGCTTGGACATTGCAACTTATCTCTTCTTGTCTTCTTCTTACATCCATGGCTATTCATGTAGATCAAATTCATATTTATTTTCATACATTAAACTTGCATTTGTATTTTCTTTCATAGATTAATCATGCATTATTATCATTTAGATTAATTTCCTTTCATGCATTGCAATCATATAGAGTAGATCTCATTTTCATGCATTTGAATCTCTTGTTTCATGGTGTACTTGGATAGAGACTAACTAGGTCAATCTGAGGGCCCATTTCAAACCTTTTCTCTCCATGACTAGAGAGATATGGATCGATATTTGAGGCCTCATTCTTGAACAACCTTGGATGGAATGATTCATAGAAGTGTGTCAACATTTTAGCACACAGTACTCTCCAAAGAAAATATATTTTTGTGTGATACAAGATTGCCAAGAATCCTAGGATACTCCTGCTTCAATTGTGTAGCCTTGAGGGTGTGTGTGAATGAATTACACCTTTATGAGATTAGTTTATTTAACTACAATTTTATGGAATAATAAAGGCAAATTAAGCTAAGAATTGCAATTAAATCAATAAGCATCCCATGACTCTCTATCTAAGCATGTTAATAGAGCTCTCAGCCTTAATCTCTACTAATGACAGTCCTAAAATGAGAATTTTGATAAAGATATTCCTAATCTAGCTCAAATTCTCTCAATTTCTATGATATTTGATTTCAAATGCTCTAAAAAATGATCTCAATTATGCTCAATTGCTATGAAAATGCCTGTAATATGGATGCTTTGCATTTGAATTTTCTAGGATCCCTTATTCTCTCAAAATGTCTTCTATTTATAGGATTATCCCAAGTGTGGGGGTAGAGTTAATTGATCATGATCAATCCTTGGTTAAGTGAGAGGCTTTGAGATGGTTTCAAAAGGGGGTGTAATTTAAATGCTTGTCTCAAAGGTTGGGACAAAGAGATAAATTTGAGTGATTGAGATTCAAAGTTCAAAATGAGTGATTGAGATTCAAAGTTCAAAATAAGTGATTGAGATTGCAAATTAGGAGTGATCCATGTTCTTTTCTTTCTCAATTCTCATTGGTTGGTCAAATTCATGTTGAAGGATATTAGGATTTATTAAATTCAATCAATTAATTAATTTAGCCATGTAAGGGAATAGGTTGGATTTGAATTTTGATTTAAACTATATAATTAATTGATTAAAATCAATTATATAGTTTCATTAATCCCTTTAGGCTTATATTTAATCATTTGATGTCATTGTTTAATTAATCCCTTGATTTGAATGATTTTATCCCAATTTGATTGATAAATGTCCATTTGATTTTGATTTGATCCATTTTGATGAGATTTGCAGCAATTTGCTAAGATTTGCAGATTTGCTTGATAAGAGAACACCTACCCAATTTTAGGTGTCTACAAATTCCCCTCTTTGAATTGATGTGTGAAGCACATTGATTCAAACAAAACTGTATGTCCTACTCACTAATTCGATGCTTGATTGATTGATTGATACAAAAACCTAATTGATAAAAAACCTTATTCGATGTTTGATACGATACCCTGATTTGAAACTGATTTGATAACCTGATTGGAAAATTGATACAATACCCTGATATGCAGATTGATTTGATAATGTGATAATGTCCCACTAATGATGTTTGAAATTCCAATTCCCCAAATTTGATTGATGTTTTATGGAGATCCTAATTTGATACTGTGATAATTCCCCCTCAAAAATGAAAATAGATTGATGTCTTGAAGGAATAGATGATGAAACTGATAGAAAATAGATCCAATATGTTTTCAATTCTGAAAAGCAGTGATGATGATCCTGGCAACAAAACATGCCCTAGTGTGAAGAAAATGTAGATTAGGTCAAATTAAGTCAAAAATCTCTCCAAAATTAGGTTAATTGGCTTAAATTAGTTAAAAACCCCATTTTTACTATTCATTTTCACTTTTTACCATAGAAATTTTGCTCTAATTATGCTGAGTTTGATAGCGATGGTTGTCCCCATTTGAGAGCATTGGTTTGAGTGAGCACACCAGTATCAGAGACCCCCTAACTATGGACCTCTGATAAGTCATTTTCAACGTCCTAGTGCATTTATTGCTTTGTTTTGATTGTATTTATTGCATTTAAACATGCTTTCTAGGATAGATTAGGTCAAATGACACCTAGCATAGATTAAATGGCACCTAGACATGTGAAATGATGCATCCATATAATGAAATGATGCCTATGCATAGGAAAATGTCGTGTGGTAGTTAGGTGAAAATTTGCATTTGATCCATAAACTGCCGCCTATCAAACCCTAGGGCAAAAGTAGATTTTAAATGTCCTCTTAGTATGTTTGAAATGACGCGTAAGATGATAAAATGATGCGTACACTGTAAAGTGATGCCTCTGATAAATCAATTTAAACCTATCATATTTGAAATGATGCTTATCCTAAAATGATGTGTACACTATGACAAGTGATGCCTGTAATGAAATTTGATGAAAATATGATTTAAAAAGTACAAAGTACTTGCTCATTGATCGTGTAGATTACCGGTTTGATTTCCAAGATAGATAGATGTGTTTTAACAATGATTAAAAGTGTTTAGGATATTAGAATGATCATAAAAATGGATGTTTGATTTGTCAATCTGATAGGATAGAAAATTGATTGATAGGATAACTAATCATATTCATCCCTTCTCAAGATCTAGAGTTAGGAACAATAAGTTGATGCACTCAAAAAGAGAAAAGGATTGATTTGATTGGTTTGATTGAATTGAAATGATCCACTAATACAATGATACTAATATGATTCACTTGTTTCTAAAACATGCATGGTTCTATAAGTTATTTGTACGGAATCTAGCATCATGGATACTTGATTTATCTGATGAGTTTACTGGTCCAAAGATTCATGTTATAGAGCAGTGTGGTTTGAGTTTCCTTCTTGAGCTTCCTCAGTTCCAACTAAACTGGGGTTTACTAACAACTATGGAAGAGCATTGGCATTTTGACCATAATACTTTCCACCTACCCCTCGGTGAGATGATGATCACTCTCGAGGATGTCTATAGATTCCTACACATCCCGACTCGAGGACAATGGTTTTATTACGATCAGGTTTATGATGGAAACGTATGGAGACGTGTATTTGATGATGAAATGATCAAAGATGACACTATTACATAGGCATAGTTCACTTCACTTCCTACTTTTCTAGCATTATTAGGTGTAGTGATTGGAGGATTGCTTCTCCCTGATCGGCAAGGTCATGGTTTTTCAGTTGGCTGGGGTCAGATTTTGAAGGACTTGATTGCACATTCTCAGCGATTTGATTGGGGTTCTTGTGTTTTAACATAGCTATACCATGATTTTCACAAGGTTGTATATCAAGTGAGTGCATCTTTATCAGCAGGTGATATTTTATTACAGTTATGGACCTAGGAGCACATCCATGTGACGAGACCTATAGCTACTTGAGTACAAGGTCGAGGATCACCATATACATTTTTATATGATGGTATGGTAGTCCAACATCATCTGGGCAAGCTTGAGTATTGGCATCATACTATTGATGATATAGATGAGGTCGTCTGGAGACCTTTCCCTGGCTGTGAGGGATAGAGAGAGGATGATGATGAGATTCCATACATGTTTTCCCCTCATTGGATGATTGGTTGATCACCACTTGTTATTGAGAGATTCTTCTTTGGTAGAGTTTTGAGATAGTACAATAGAGTACATGACATGTCTTAGGGTATGGAATTATATGCATGTGTATAGGCAGAGTGATCTATGTGGGGAGCTCAGGTAGATTATGATTTTTCTTTCACTGAGATTGAGAGATTGGTATTCATCTGATGGGACATGTTGGAGCATGTTGCTAATGCCGGAGTGTCTGTTGAGTATAGAGAGTGATTTTCTCACCATAGGTTTACAAGATTTACTAATCTAGAAGAGCCTATTCCTCAAATGGATGATACTTATGATGATGATGGCAGAGATGGTGGTGGCGGAGGTGGTGGTCTGAGATTATGGAGACAACAAGCTCCTAGACTACTAAGAGCTCCTAAGGTTCCTAGAGCTTTAGGAAGAGGAAACATTGGACCTCGTATGTGGGGTGGACATATTAGGGTTAGGGGTGGTGGATATTGTTAGCCAAGATAGAGATAGGTACAAGTTCATCCCCATACCAGCCGTAGTATGGGGTCATCAGAGATAGAGGGTTGAGAGACATGCACATATAGTTATTGTGAGACAGGGTCTAGGACCAAAGGTTCATGCTCCTTTACAAGGATAGTTTCATGCATAGAAGGTTCATCCATAGATTCCTATTATACCACAGGTTCCTCTTGTTCCACAGATTCCTATTGTACCATAGGTAGTTCCACAGATTCCTATTGCACCATAGGTACCTCTTGCACCACAGGCACCATAGGCTCCTCAGGCGATAGATGCCTCAAAATAGGATGTGAGGACCTTACAACTTGGTATGACATTGATGAGTGGTCAGATTGATTAGGTGCCTACCATGATGCATCATTTTATGATGATGATGTCACATATGCCTAGTATAGATAGCACTAGTCAGGTAACTTCGACTACATAGGATAGATCAGGTGGCAGAGATCCCGATGGCACAGATTATGGATTAGGTGCTAGTACAGGTAATGGATCAGGTGCCCCTATTGGGTCATGAGATAGATTAATATTGATCCTTTGGATATACATTTATGTATCATATTTATTGTTGATTAGGATTTTGACGATGTATCATTTTGTCGATGATGTATCTTGATATACAAATGTTGATGGACCTTTTTGATGGACATTTTTTTGATGATCTTTGATTCCCACGATGTTGTTATGATGTTGATGTGAGATTTATTTCTTTGCAGATCTATATGATTTCTATGATACATTTACTTTTATTATGCTTATGGATGTAATTTATCTTATATATGACATAGATAGATGGATGCAAATGATTTATGAAACTAGTTCTATATGCTTTTTTGATTTTATGATGATGAATGCAATGATTTATTCAATGCAATGATAAATGAATGCCACTAGCTTTTTTTGATTTTTAATGTATGCAACTTATATGAAATGCACTCTTAAAATGGATGAAAAATGAATAATGATTAATGCTTCTTGTCTTTTGATTTTTTGATATAATAAATAATGATTAATGATTAATGCTATGAATAAATGAAAAAAAAAATCTCACATAATTGATTTTGAACAACTTATTTGAAATTGAACCCCCAAAATTGATTAACCCCCTTGAACTTGGAAAATCCTTCAAACATATGCAATTAATCTAACATGAAAATGCAATGTAATACAACTAACTATCATTAGCTTTTTGTGAAAGAAATGCAAAAGAGATATATTTTGTTCATTGAGCGTTGTGGGACTAGGAGCAAGTACAACCATCACTGACTACATAATGATGATATGAATACCACTTTCATCACTTTTGGTAACCATATGACAAAAAATACAACCCTCACTAGTTGAAAAAATAACTATGGGAGTATGAATATCGGTTTCATCAGATTCAACGTTGCAAGTGGATTTTGGTAATAAGATGTGGAAGATCTAAATAACCAAGGTATCCTTTTGCGTAAAAAAATAAAGGTTAATCCTCCTTCCTATATGAAAGTCCTCTATGGTTCTTTGATGAACATGTCCTTAGACGAATTCACACAAGTTGGTGGATCTTCCTCAAAACACTCACTCAAATTCAAGAAAAGTATCACGTCTTCATCATCTCCAATCTAGTCAAAACATTATCGATTAGATAAAAAGATATGACAAAATGAAAATAATATAATCAAAAGCTTCAAGTGTTTTTCCTTGTATCAAGATTTTCAATAGAATTCCAAACATTCTAATCATTTAGGTTTTGTCAATTTTTAATCCTGATAATAAAGTCATGAAGTTCAAGGATCAAGTTGCAAGATCAAATGCTTGGATTTGAACAATGATATCCATCAAAGGTTCAACAATATATTTTCTCTCAAGGTCTAAAAATATGCTTCTGATATGTGACCAAAATGTAGAACTTCTAAACCCATTTGTACCAAGAACCAATGCTTTTGCCCCCAAGTGATAAAATGTAACCATGTGAAATGTGGGCAAGTGAAACCTAGTACGTGACAATGTAGCTGAGAGACTTTATTATGACTATGCACAAATGACAGATGCAATGAAGGATATACAAATGAGATGATGAAAATGAAATATGTACAAACGAAACTAGGAAATATCTAAGGGATCAAAAAGTGCCTGATTATCAGGTTTTCACCTTTTGGGTTTTTTTTTTCTCTTTTTTTTTTTTTCTTTTTTGGCTACCAAGGGCCTATTGCTAGGTTTTCACCAAGGCACTTTTTCTCTTTTTCAATTTTTTTCTTTTCTTTTTTTCTTTTTTTTTTTAAAATCTTTTTTTTGATATAATCAAGGTGCCTATTTGCTAGGTTTTCACCAAAACAACTTTTTTTATTTATTTTTAAATGTTTTTGCTTTCTTCATGCTCAATTTTCTCCTTTTTAATGCTTTTATGCTTTTCCATTATTTTTGACTTTTTGATTTTTCTCATGTTTGTGGATTTTGAATTTTCTCATGTAAAAAGATTGATGCTAAAATCATTGGATACAAACTCATCTGATACTCTTTCCTCCTATACTCTTTCATCTGATCATGTATGAAACCTGTTTAGATGGATGTTGTTAATAGGCTCTTGCAATTCATCACCCTCATAATCAGTTAGCTTGTAGGTCCCCGTTCCAAAAGAGGAAGTAATTACAAAAGGTCCGAGCCAATTTGCTTCCCATTTTTCCTTATTTTCTCTATCTACTTGGTTTTTAGGGTTTTCTCTTAACACTAAGCCTCCTACTTAAAAGATTCTTGGCTTGATATGTTTGTTGTAGTTCCTTGAGATTCTATTATGTTATACCTTCAAATGTTCATAGGCTTGTGTTTGATGTTCCTCCAACAATTCCAATTATTGAAGTTGGGCAACCCTATTATCCTCATCATTGAGTAATCCATCTAAATAAACTCTTAAGGATGGGATTTCAACCTCCAAAGGTAGAACAATTTCTGCCCCATAAACTAACGAAAATGGTGTAGCTTCGGTAGGTGTTCAAATGCTAGTTCTGTATGCCCATAATGCCAGGTTTATCTAAACATACCAATCTCTCCCTGATTTGTCAACCAATCTCTTCAATATTTTGACAATATTGTTGTTTGTGGCTTTGGCTTGTCCATTATCTTGAGGATAGTAAATGGAAGAAGAATGGTGTGTTATATGGAAAGTTTCACAAAGTTCATCCACATATTTTTTCTTGAATTGTTTTCTATTATCCGTGATGATGCAATGAGGAATACCATATCTACAAATGATGCAATTAAGGATAAACATTTAAATCTATTTTCCCATGGCAGTTGTCAAAGGTACGACCTCTACCCATTTGGTAAAATATTCAGTTGTTGTTATGATATACTTGTGACCATTGGAAGAAGGTGGAGAAATCAATCCAATAAGACCAAAACTCGATTGGTAAAACAACCATGGTGAGATAAATGGATACAGTTCTTGTGCAAGTGCATGGATCATGTCTCCATGGTATTGGAATTTCGCACACACTTTGACAAAGTGGCACACATCTTTTTCTAAGGTTTTCCAGAAATACCCCATGCAAAGGATTTTATTAGCTAAATTCAACCCACTCGAATGTGACCCACAAATCCCCTCGTGAATGTCCTTTAAAGCTAACCTCAATTCCTCATCCTCTAGACACCTAAGAAGTGTTCCATCAAGACCTTTGCGATAGAATATATCTGATAGGATGGTATAACGAGCGGATTGTCTTATAAAATGTTATTTTTGAGCATGGGTTTGGTCTATAGGTAAAACTTGGTCTTTAAGATAGGAATAAATTGGTCCATACCAAGGTGAGTCATGTCCATTAATAATGGAAATAATTTGGGTGCCAGGTAGGTCAAAATATGGTTTCACCAACTCTTCCACCAAGAATTTATACCTTGCGTTTTGATCAAGCATTTGGAGTAATGAAGCCAAGGTAGCCATAGCATCTATAGCTCTATGCTTGTCCCTTGGAATTTTCTCAAATGTGATCAAGGAAAAGTATTTCTTCCAGTCATCTACCATTCTCTTATATGACATCAATTTTTCATCCTTAGTTTGATATTCATCATTGATTTGATTGATGACTAATTGAGAGTCCCCATAAACTTGCAATTCTGTAACGTTCCATTCTAAAGCCATTTTGATGCCTATGACTAAAGCTTCATATTCTGCAATTTTTTTTGTACATGGGAACAAAATTTTATAAAATTTTGGTATGGTGTACCCTTGAGGTGTGATCAATAAAATTCCAGCCCCTTAGCCATTTTGAGTATAGGATCCATCGAAATACAACTTTCATGCCTTGGCTTCCACATTAACTAATTCTACATCTAGCAATTCCACTTGGATAGGATAAGTAGAGACTAATGGATTTTCAGCCAATTTATCAGCAATAACTTTGTCTTTGATAGCTTTTCGATCCACATATTCAATGTCGAATTCACTAAGCACCATTACCCATTTAGCAATTCTTCCTATTAGGGTTGTTTTGCTAAGTAAATACTTTAAAGGATCGATCTTTGCAATCAACTTCACCTTGTGCATCAACATGTAATGTATTATCTTTTTTTAGGAAAAAAACACTGCTAGGCAAGCTCTTTCTTTGAAGCTATAGTTTAATTCATATTTGATCAAAGTTCTACTCAAATAGTAAATATCTCTTTCTTTTCTTTCATTATCTTCTTGTGCCAAAAAAATCCCTAAATATATTTATGTTTCTGAAATGTATAGTAATAATGGTTTTCTTTTGATAGGAGGCATCAAGATAGGTGGGTTGACCAAGTATCTTTTCAACAAAGTGAAGGCTTTTTCAAATTCATTATCCCATGTAAAACTGGCATCCTTATGTAGCAATCTTGTGAATGAATCTTCCACCAATTGAGAAATGATCCTCCTAATGGATTGAAGTCTTCCTTGAAGTGATCTCATTTGACTGATATTTTTGGGAGTTTCCATTTCCATTATTTCTTGTACTTTCTTTGGATCCACTTCTATGCCTTTTGTTGAAACTATGTAACCTAAGAGCTTGCCGGATTGGACCCCAAATGCACATTTCTTTGGGTTTAATCTCACTTTAAATTGCTTCAACCCTGTGAAAATATTTTCTAGTATAGGAAGATGATCTTTTCTTTGATGTGAATTTTCTAAGATATCATCCACATGGTATTCTAGGAAAGTATGCATCATGTCATGGAAGATAGTGGTCATTGCTCTTTGGTAAGTTGCTCCAGCATTTTTGAGGCTAAAGGGCATTACATTCCAACAAAAGGTTCCCCAAGGGCATGCAAAATAAGTATTTTCTTGGTCTTTAGGTGCAATACGAATCTGATTGTATCCACTAAATCCATCCGTTAATGAGAAAATAGAATGTCCCACCATTAAATCCACTATATAATCAATGCTAGGTAATAGAAAATCATCCTTAGGAAAAGCAAGGTTAAGGTATCAAAAATCTGTGCATATCCTAATGGATTTGTCATGTTTGGTAACTGGTAAAATGTTGGAGATCCATTCTAAATAAGCTATTACTCTTATGAATCCAACCTTTAATAGCTTTTATAATTTTGTTTTGACTAATAGAGCTACATCTGGATTCATTTTTCTCAACTTCTTCTTTATAGGATTGACACTGGGTCTCACATTAATATAGTACATTATGAAGATGGCTCAACCACATTTAGGTATTGGGCCATTGCATTGTCATTGCGAAAGTATAGTAGGTCACTTGGTTCAGTTAAGTCCCAATCAATGAGGTCACTTGGTTTGATGCTTGTGTAGAATTCAAACTTTGATTCTCATTGTCTTGAATTTTGGCATTAGGAATGGTATAATATGTATGAATAACATCAACCTATTTATCATGAAAAGAGCCTTTGGATAGGGTATTACACTCATAATCTTTGGAATCATCCTCACTCTCGGATCCTACCATGTATACATGCTCATGAAAATCATGCACAGGGCTTGAACTTTCTCCTTTTTCTTGATACTCTATTCTGGATTTCTAATCCTTTGATCTCCAAGGAGGTTCAATAGGTTCTATTAATCCTCTATTACCAATCCCTAAGGTTTCTCTTCCCTTGTATCCCATTTTTTTCATAATTTGAAATCCCTTTCCATATTGATCGGTTTGGATATTGATATGTTGCACTCTTTCAACGAGATTGTTTGAAGTATCTTCCTCTTTGTAGAGCCATTGTAAAAATTCATTGTCCTCTTTTTCTAGGGCTTATTTTTCACTCTCTCTTACAAAATGAGATTTATATTTGTGAGGTGGATGAGCACTTGATGGTTTCCCATATGTCTTTGGGGAAGTTGGAAAATCAAGTAGGGAAACAGAATATTCCCCCACTCCTTTGGAATTGATTCTACATTTCTTTTCAAAATTATGTATCATCTCATTCATCTTTTGGTAATGATCCTTCTTGGTTTGTTCCCTCCTATTCTTGGAGGGTTTCAAAATTTCTACCTTTGGTTTGGAAGCTTTAACTGAATTTTCATGTGAACTTTGACCCTCATAACTCACTTTCTCCTTTCCCTTGGTTTATGATGATGAGTTAGTTTGATTAGGATTTGAGGTAAATGTAGCATTTGATGTCAACTTAGGACCTTTCTCTTTATATTATTCAATGGTGACATTAGGAATGATGCCTTCCCTATTATGAGGAATAAATAGTTCATGAAGAGGTTTCAATGTGTTGCAATATTGAAAGGGATTAGAATCTCCTCCAATTGTGATTTCTTCACCCATGTGTGGAAATTTAATACATTGATGATAGGTGGAAGGAAACACTTGAATCTCATGAATCCATGGCCTTCCCAATAAGATATTATAATTTAACTTCATGTCAAGGACTTGACATATGGTTTCTTTCTTGATAGGTCCAACTTGAATGGGTAAAACTATCATGCCTTTCAAAGATCTTTCTTCCTCATCATAAGCCTTGTTGGTAATCTACTTTTTAGGATCAATGGATGATTAGGATAACCCTAAAGACTTGACAAGGTTCAATGTACAAATGTTAAGACCAGATTCTCCCTCAATGAGGACTCTCTTGACCCTATGCCTTTCGATTAAAACTTCAATATGCAAGGGAAAACTTTGAGGATGAGTAATGGAAATATCATCTTGTTCTAAAAATTAAAGGCAATGTGGTGCAACAAGATTTCCTACCATATTTTGAAACTTATCTTCCCCCAAGGTTATAGGAGCATTAGTCTCCACTAGGGATTTTTACAAAATCTCCTTGTGATTGGGAGAAATTTTTAATAACTCCAAAATAGAAATTTGTGCTGGAGTCTTTTGGAATTAATCAACCAAACTATAAGGCTTTGTTGTAGTAGATATTTGTTTAGCCAAAATAGTTGATTGTGTAGTACCAATAGGTTTAGAAGCACCCCCTTGTAGGGTAATCCTTGATGCTTTCCCCCTAGTGATGGCATTAGAAGTCTCCACTTTGGGTTGTTCCTTTATTATCACAACATTAACAACTTTCTCATGTCCAGATAAGGTATTGATAGTATTGTTATAATGATGAGAAAAATTGACATTGTTGTTACCTTTATAATTGTTTCCTTGGTTGTTCGAATAAGACTCACCTTTCTCATGATTAAAGAAATGTTGTTTAAAGGACGTATGATCCTCATTTTTTGGGGCCCTTATATCTTAATTACACCATTGTCAATCAAATCTTGCACCACATGCCTTAGGTGCACGCAATCATTCATTTTGTGTCCTTAATTCCTATGGTATTCACAATGATTGGAATCACTCCACCAAGTAGGCTTTACTTTTGGTTCGCAGGGTTGAGCCCTAGGTAAGTCAATAATCTTATTAGAAATTAGGATTATAAATTCATTCTCAAGTGGTTCACCCAAGGGCATGAACTACCTTCTAGGAAATGGAGTAAAGAAGGGTTTAGGATTATTGGCCTCTTGATTGTTCCCAAAGTTGTTATTATTGTTGTTGTTGAAAGGCACTTTGGGTGCTTGAATCACATTGTTAACCTAAGTAGGTCTTATTGTGAGGGTAAAAGGAGTGGCCTTCAAATTATTATCTTCCACAACTCCATCATTAACCACACCTTTGTTATTGTTCCTCATCAAAAATTGGTTATTGTTAGCAAGATTCCTATTTTGATTGTTGTTATAATCCTTATTATCCTTATAAAGTTTAAGTTCTCCACTTTTAACTAATACCTCCTCCGTAGTAAGTCTGTTCTCAATTAGGTCTTGAAAAGACCTAGGAATTTGTAATCTTAACTAATAATTCATCTCATTACTCAAGCTATTAATGAAGATATCCATCTTCTCCTTTTCAGGTACACTTCGAGGGTATCTAGTGAATACCGCTCTCCAACTTTGAAGGAAAAGTAGGAATCCTTCTCCTTCACTTTTCTTGGTATTACATAATTTAATAATTGTAACCTCATGTTTGATATTATAGGAATAATGAGTTAGGAATTTAGAGGCCAATTCCACAAAAGTGCAGATGCCAGAGGGTAACTTGGAAAACCACTCCATTGCCATGCCTCCTAAACTTCTTGGGAATAACCTCATTAAATATGTTGTGTCATGCATGAACTCTAAGCTCAATGTACAAAACTCCCTTAGGTGATCTTGAGGATCAGATGCTCCTTCGTACTTGTCATACTTAGGAAAAACAACATTACTAGGGAATGGGACCATAATTAGTGTCTTGTCAAACAAAAATGGACACAATGCCTCGATAGAAAAGGGTTTAGGAGCCCCTTATTTTTTCATTGTATCCAATTGCATTTGGAATAATTTAAATGTATTATTCATGATGTCAATAGGATTTGCTTCATCTTTTTTTTTTAGTTGATCGACATCAAAATTATGAGGGAGTTTAGTCCCCGCTTGTGCTAGGTCGAGAAAATACTTTTCCCTATCTCATTCCAATACTTTCTCCTTGAGTTTCATGAAGAATGGGATTTGAACAACCTCATTGACCTTTTCTTTAGTTTCCTCTTCATCATTATGGTCCATATTCTCGCCATTGTTATTAGGGTCTACACCTTGATTGTTAGGGTCAATTCCTCTTCCATCGGCCCCATTATTGTTGACCTTGCCATTTCCATTGTTATTGGTGTTATCTATATTGGCATTGTTGATTAGGTTGGGATCCATGTTTCCAAATGGGAAAGTCATATTCAGCTCTACTTATTTCTTGGATTATTGAGTTGGTCGTGAATAAATAAAAGTATCACTAGGAAAAGGAATCTCTTTCCTTAGATAAATTTCATCGGATTGCAGGGTAGACTTGATGTAATGTGATCGGGTGAAAGCTAGCATGAGCATAGATCAAGAGAAACTTGGATTTTTATCAGTTGATTGATCAATCCCTTAATGATTTTGTGATTTGTCCAATAATGGGGGATTCTGATCAGTTTGAACTTATGCAAAGGAAAATCTCCAAAAGGGTATCCAAAAATATGATCAAATTGTTTTCAAGCCCTCGAGGAATGCCCACTATCTGGCCCTCTTTGTTTCTTGGAGTCACTTCCTTATAGTTTAGGTGTGACTTCACACTGTATAGGCATTGTCTAGAATTACTTTACTCGGCACTCTGAAGATTGCAAGCGACATTTTCTTGTTTGTAGGCGGTGTTTAACAGTTTTTAGGCGTCAGTTTCTAGTGAGTTACATGGTATTTAAAAACTGATAAGCTCTGTTTCAATTGTGCAAGCATGACATAAAGTAGTGCATGCATCGTTTAAACTTTTGTACGTATCACTTTGTAGATCAGGTTGATTGTTCACAATTTTTAAGGTTTTAAAAATGTTATGTCTGTGATCAAATCTGTCAAATGGTATTCTTGTTTGAAAATGTAAATACAAAAAAAAACACACATTAATTTTGCATCATAACCCTAAAACACACTAAGTGTATGTTCTCAGTTGTTTTAACGGGTCTTGAACAAGAATAGCTTCCAAACAATCTACCTAGAGTCAAATTTGGTTCTTAAACAATGTTGGCTCTAAAAGGTAGCTTTCTATTTAACAAGGTTTTAATTATCACTTCCATTCTAAACCATGAAAAGTTCTTTTACCCCCTTTGCGGGCTTCCCATACGCACACAAGTACAATTTTGTGCAATCTCGAAGGACTAATAGAGGAAGTGAAGAAACTTAAGCACAATTTAGTCATTACAACCCATTAAGGAAGAGTGCATTTTTTTTTATAGTGGGTTAGATAGTATTGTGGCTTAAGCGATTGTCTCCCACTTTGGGTTGTTCCCTCTCACTGTCCTCTTAAGGATGTACTCAGGAGGCAGACCCTCTATAGGTCTAGCTAACTAACATGTATATAGAAAGAGAAAATTTGAACTTAGTCAAACAAGTTTGGGAGTTTGATTCACTCAAAGAGTGAAGGGCATATCCCTATTGTTTTCCTTCATTCTAAATACTTCAAGCACAAATTTTATTTTTCATGCTCTTAACAAGGAGGTTCTTAAAATATGAAATGTTTGGTTCAATTTCCTCCCTTTCTTTCTACCACCCAAGCTCAACACTTTTGGCTTTTTGATCAACTTCAAAAAATTGAGAGCATAAACCTAATGTTTCTTTTGGAATGGACAATAATAGGGTGTCCCTATTAGCTAGATATCAAAGAATTTTCCATAATTTAAACAAAGCAAGCTTGGTATAAAAAATACCTCTTTTTGTAGCTACCAAATGCTAGGCACTTTTTTGAGGTTTTTACACTTTTTTCTTGCAGTCACCTTGTGGCAATCATTCCCTCTAAAAACCTTAAAGTGGAATTTGGAAATGCAATTAAGTTTCTTAGCAAGAGTTGCAAAAACACCTTAAGAACTTAATGCATAATATGAATTTAAAGAGGGAGAATTTTTCTTGTATTCACTAATCATTTTGACATAATGCTCATATAATTCCTACTCCTTTTCTAAATCTTCCAAAATCAAAGAGCTATGAATTTTATTTAAGTACTTGCTTTGGACTCTTACCTCCTTTCTTAGCCTTTTGATTTGTATCTCTAGTTTCTGCACCTTTTTGTGTCTGTTCATCTGTAGAAAAAGAATGTAATAGAGAGTTAGTAAACTAAAAATATCAATCTGCAAGTGCTAAAAAGAAAAAAAAAAAAAAAAAAAGGCATCATTTTGCATCTTATANAAAGTGCAAAAAAAAAAAAAAAAAAAAAAAAAAGGCATCATTTTGCATCTTATAGGCATTATTTAGTTGTGACTTAGGCATTACTTTGCCGTAAACTAGCAATCTGCAAGTCATAAAAAGAAAAAAAAACAAAAGGCATCATTTTGCATCTTATAGGTGTTATTTAGTAGTGACTTAAGCATAACTTTGTAGTGACCTAGGCGTTACTTTGCCGTAAACTAGGCGTTACTTTGCTGTAAACTAGGCATTACTTAAACAATTACAGGCGTTAAAAGACAAATCACACATGGTGCAAAACATTTAAATTGTGACACAAAAATGTTCACATGCAGTAAAAGAAAGCTGATGGGCATGATTTCCTGAGTTGCAGGTGTCACTTTACGTTCACATGCGACACACTTTGTCTGATAGGTACTGAAACAATTTAAGATAGAGAAAGGAGTTTCTTAGGCATCACTTGTCTTCTAGCACACATTATTTGTTAGAATTAATTGGAAGTTTGTACTGCGAGGGGAGGGGTGAATTAGTACCTCTAAAACTTTTGTATCCTTTAATCAATTAACACATAACACAAGATATGATATTACAAACATGGGAACATTCATAGAAACATTCATGAAAGTAATTGACACATAACACAAGATATGATATTACAAAAAAATTTCGTTAGGAAGTAAAAAATGTGGTGGGGATGGCACCCACAAAATCTTCACTATCTACTGATTGGAAGGGACCGGTTAAGGCTTACAAATTGATCACTTATGATGATCTACTTGGTTAAGAGTATCTATGGAGACCTGTTAAAGTCTACTCAGTAATGAGCTTTAGCAACACTCTTGAGTGTGCACTCGGTTAAGAGATTTGTAGTTGGACTGTTAAATCCACCTTTGTTGAAAGGGTTTTTACACTTTGCTCCACTTGTTAGAATGATAGAAAATTACAATTTGACTTGGTAAATGCAATCTCCTATTGCTGATACAGATCCATTTAAGTTTACATGAATGATATTATCACCTAATGTGATTGAGTAATACATTTGATTCTTGGTAGCCTATGTTCTTGGTTCTTGCTAGCCAAATTCACCTTTTGATGTTTTGGTTATTGAAATTTTCAATCTGATCCATATATGTGATCATAGGATTTATTCATCATCTCTTTCATATTCAATTAATAAAACATCAAAGTTACATATCCACAAAAAAGGGGCCGAGGGACATAAGAATCACCCTGCAAAGTTCACATGGTTGGGCCGAAAAGAAAATACAACTATTCATAAAAAAAAAAGGCATATAGCCATTATGCAGCAAGAGCAGTGGCAGAAGGAGGATCTTTATCATCAGAAACCCACACAACATTGGGGTTGACAGGAGGGTCAGGAAGCGACCACCCATCATCTTCAGCTTCTTCTTTTTCTTTCTCTTCCACCCTGGGTGGAAAAATGGCCAAAGCCAGGTAGGGAAACTTGGAGGAGGTGGCAAGAGGCCGACCAAAGCCATGGCGAGAAGCAGGAGTATCAGGAGGGGCAGACTGAACCAGTGCCGGAGACCACCCAGAAGAGCGGTGAGGTGGAGAAGCCAAGCGGTGCTCCTAGATATCATTTCCACCTCTCAGAGAGTGGGGACAGGGAGCCTGTGAATGTAGATTGCGTGAGTGGTGCACTGAGGAGCTGCACCCATGATGACGGCCTCTGGGGGGAGTACCTTCAGGAGAGATGGCATCTGGTGGAACCCGAGCAATAGAGCAGGGAGCATTGCCCCAATGATTGAGCAGCTCCTGTAGGTGAGCCACCTTAAGGGCCACTTTGTTTGCCTAAAATTGAATCTGCATCATAACATTATTACATATGCAAGCCTTGTTATACAGAGCAACATTCATATCAAGAAAGCTGTGAGAAAAAATAACAGCATTCCTATCTTTCCATAATGCGAACAAAATATCCATCCTGAAAGTATGCCAAATCTGGGTAAGCTTGGAAGGAAGTCTAGGGGAATCTCCTAAGACAATCATGTGCCAAGAGAAAGGCTCAGGCCAAAAAGGCTTGAAGAAATCATGAATCCACTGCCAATACTGTTGAGCTCTCCTACAAAACCAGAAGATGTGCAAAAAGGATTCAGGGTGACCACAGAAGGGACAATGAGGGTCTTAAAAACCTAGATGTTTGAGCCTAGGGCCAACTGGGAACCCTAGAAAAAGTAGGCACCACACAAAGAGAGCCATCTTAGGCTCCATAATGGCAGCCCAGATGGTTTGAAAGTGAGAGCTCTAGTGAGATGTGGCTAAATGAAGATGTCATCTCTGATTAAGGGTATCTATCATCAAAAGATGAGGAGATAACCACCTATAGCCCAGCCATGGCTTAAAATTGTGGAAAGGCATGGCAGGATACCATTTCCAATCCTTCCACCAAGGCCTGATAGAATGGATGCCAATTTTATGAAGCAGGTTGGCAGGAATCGCAGAAACCAAAAGATCAAAAGTTTGGCGATCAGAATGAGCCAAACGATATTGCACCTGCATATCCTCCCATGAATGGAGACCCATAGAAGCTCTAGAAAAGAGGTCCTTGGGAATTTGGATGCCACATTTGAAAAAACACAGAGCACTAGTCCCTTGATTCTTAGCCAAAGGGATGCCTTGAATAGAAAACAACGGAGACCACCAGAGGCTCTGTTGATTGAAAGATAGACCATTATGAAAGGCATCACCATCCCATTAGAGCCAAGGCTTAAAATCTTCCCAAGCTTTCCAAATTCTCTTAATAACGAAGGTACCCTGGATTTGAATAGGTTCCTTCATAGTGAGCAAGGTTTGGAGACCAATGCCTTTCTAGGCCGGCCTATGAATTGGAAAAGCTGAAGAGATGCAGTGCCGGACAAGAATTTTCTAGGCCTCATTACCAGTAAGAGCATGGATAATCCACTTTTCACATAGAGAAAGACCCTACCTCTAAGTGGAGAGAAGGCCAAGGCCGCCAGAGTCACGAGGAAGGAAACAAAACTCCTAGGCTACCCTATGAAAACCATGGCCGTCAGCACCAGAGGCCCAAAGAAAATCTCAGAGAAAACACTCCAGCTTGAGGTAAGAAGCCTTTGAGGGAGCCCAACAAGAGGATTAGTAGACATGCATAGCAGCCAAAACTTTGGAACAAATCTAAAACTTTCCAGCAAGCGAAAGAGGCTTGCAGATCCAATATTGCAATTTTTTTTCAATCTTGGCAATCACAACATTCCATAAATCCATAGAGGAGCCATTGAAAGCAAAGGGAATACCTAGGAAATGAAAGACTTCCCCATGCTAGACCCATTTCCAACCAAAATTGTTAAGCCAGGCAGGGGCTGGAAGAAAAGACTGTCTGAAGTAAAGGGTTTTAGACCATTGAATAGTAGATCCAGAGGCTTGACAAAAGCTATCCAGGCACTGCAAGGCATTGGATATGTTCTCCTCATCCTCAATAAGAGTGAGAAAGGAGTCATCAGCAAAGTGGCCATTAGCAAGCTAGGAAGAGGAATCAAGAAGATAAATGCCATGAACTAATGCAGAGGAGACAGAGTTGGCAAGCAAGTAACCAAAGCCTTTAGCAACAAGCACATACAAAGCAGGAGCCAGCGAACAACCAAGCCGGATGGATTGAAAAATCCCAAAAGTATCAGATTGGGACCTATTGATGGTAATGCAAGCAGTGGCATCGCCAAAAATCATTTCCATAGACTGTAAAAAGTGAGGACTGAATCCAAGAGCTTAAAGCATAGCCAGAATAAAAGGCCATTCAATGTGGTCATAGGATTTGGAAAAATCAATTTTAAGAAATAGGGTAGCCTGTTGAGAATGGCAAGCCCATTCCATCCCTTCCCAGACAGCAATAATGTTGTCAAGAATATACCTAGACTTAATAAAACCAGTTTTCTTAGGGCAGACAATAAGAGGAAGGAGATGTCTGATCTTAAGGGCTAAAGCTTTGGCAATTATCTTGTATGAGACATTCAACAAGGTGATGGGCCTCCAATTGCAGATATCCTCTAGATCACCAGATTTAGGTATGAATTTGATATTTCGTTTATTAATTAAAGTACCCAAAATTTTATTGTGAAAGGCCTCAAGATAGACTTTGTGCAGGTCAGGACCAACATCATCCCAAAAATGTTTGTAGAACTCACAGGGGAAGCCATCGCATCCTGGAGATTTATCATTGGCCATAGAGAAAGTTGCTTCTCTGAGGTCAGAGATGGTTAGTAATTGCTCACAAAAGACACGCTACTCAACCACTAGGAAGTTTGGAGTAATAGCAATAAAATCCTTCAGAGCCTCTTCCCATGTCGTAGAATTACCCTACAAGGCAAACACTTGTTTATAGTGCTGAACAAAATCTTATAGAATGGTTGGAATATCCGTAAGTGTGTCAAATCCTTGCTTAATATTTTGAATACCAACATTGGTATGATAGGATTTGATAGAATGAAAAAACTCCTTAGAGGCCTTGTCGCCCACCTCCAACCAATGGAGGCGAGCTTTGATTTGAGCTCCACGAGAAGCATAGGCATAAGCAATCTACTTCTCATGATGGAGCTGGGCTAGCTCAAGCTAGAGAGTAGAATCGAAGGGATTTGAGGCAAGTAGATCAATAGCATTGTGAATAGCCTTAGTGTTAGCTTCATAAGCACATTTTCTCTAACAAGCTAATTGCCGGCCATAAATGCAAAGAAATCTAGCAGTGCGGGTAATGGCGTCATTCCACCATTGAATCCAACCAAGATGAGTGTGCGGCTGAGGCTCTAAATTCCAGACTTGAAGAATGTGAGCAATAGTGGAAGTATGTGTCAGCACCGACGTGTTGACATAAAACTACGTGTGGGCAGCCCTTCTGGCAGAAAACTGCCAAGTGATGGAGAAAGAAATAGGGAAGTGGTCTGACAAGGTAACATCTATTAGAGGAATGACAGGTAGGCCTCAATCTTCAAAAAAGGAGAAAAAAGATTGAGCCATTATCATAGCATGATCAAGCCTCTTAAATATATGGTCAGAGCCAGCTTTGAAATTGGACCAAGTATGCCAAACCCCACCCTGTTGGCGGCGGTTAGCATTGGGATCAAAAAGGCCCAATTTATTATGCATGTGATACTAGGCTTCTCTCTCTCTAGCTGTCCAGTGAAAAGGTATAACTCCTTCCTTGTCAGAGGCCAGGTCAACCATATTAAAATCCCCACACATAACCCAAGTGGCGGGAGGCAAATTGTCTGCTAGCTAATGCCAGAGTTGAGATCTTTCAACAACATCATTGGGGGCGTAAACATTAATGACACCAAAAGAATGATTATGAAAAGAAATCAAAATCCAATTGACACGCTGCATCAGATCAGAACCATGAGCAATAACAAAAGAATGAAGGTGAGGTGTTACAATAGTAATAACACCACCTTTACTAGCTTCATGCTGAGAAGAAAAAACAATGTTGTCTGGCCAGATGACACGACAGGCAGAGTTAAGAAGAAACCCAAAGATCTTAACCTCCTATAAACATAGCACGTCCAGACTATGAAGTCTACAGCGGGTATCCTGAACATAGTACTTTCTGGAGAGATCAGTTAGACCTCGCACATTCCATGACAAAAAATTCATAAAAACTCTTGCATGGTTTCCTTGTCCCCAAGAGAGGAGAAGCTATTCTGCAAGAAGGCTAGTACAAAGCCAAAACTGGGGATTAATTCACCATAAGAGGTAAACCATCTTTTTTTTGGGTCATCTATGTGTCCATAAGACTGCGAGACCGACGCAAAGGCTGGGAATAAACAAAAGAATCCACTGGCAGTGCGAGCACCACTTCAAGAGTGGAAGGCTTCGCTACAGGGCTTTTCCCCTGTATAACAGGGTTTGAAACAAACAATGGTGGTAGATCATTGGAAGAAGGATATTTTCTAGCCGAGGGTTCCGAAGGCGACACCACAGTGGAAGTAGCTTGTGTCATCTTGGAGCTCGAGGTATTCTTTCCTTTTTGTGAAACTATAGTCCATTCTTCTTTTTTTCTAGCTTCCGAGTGTTTGGCCGTTGCTTCCTTTGGTGGTGACTTAACCTGAGGGGTTGCTAACGGACAATCCTTAATCTTGTGTTCTGCCGATTGACACTGATAGCAGGTGTTGGGTAGGTTCAAATAGAGAAATTTTTAAGAAATGGTGAGGGCACCAATCTGAATTTCAACAGTGTCTTTGAGGTCCCTAGAAAGTCTGACCTCAACACAGACACACTTCTGGGGACGGGCATTGAAAAAATTGTCATGTTCCATGACAATGACCTTACCAAGGGTTTTAGCAATGGACTCAATGAACGACTAGCATGGCAAGGGGAGACCAGGAAATTTGACCCAAATAGGAACCCTAAGTTTCTTGTCATCTGAGACGATGAAGTCTCGAGACCATTTCTGGAAAACAAGAAGGGAAGACCTAATAGTCCAGGGTCCGCGGTTAAAAACTGCTTCCGCTTGAGAAGGGTTAGAAAAATGGAAAAGAAAAAAACCTTTGGTAAGGTTTTGAACATCATCAAGGCAGACCCCATGAGGGGTCTAGCTCTTGTTAACCCAGTCTTTGATGATACTTTTAGGAGGATTACGACCCACAAAATATCCAATCAGAGTATGCTTTTTTAATGATTCACATGCAAAATCAAATTCTTGCAGATTAAGAACAATATCAGGGTTACCTCATGAAAAAACTTTAGGACAAACTTGTGAGGATGTTTGTTTAGAGGAGGCACCATGGCTGTCTGAAGCTTCAACTCACGCACCAACAACAACTGCTAGGCCAAAGTTGGCTGGAGCCATACTAAAAGCTAACCCTAATGCAAAAATCTCACAGTAAATGCTGTATGACAGATGGAAAGCCCAGAGCAAAGACACAAACAATACGTTGTACACATGAAACCCTAGCAGAGAAAAAAAATTGATCCTTCCTTGTATAATGAATGATTACATAATGTATTTATAAGATGGATTGACAACATCAAGTTTTATGAAAAACAATGTTAACTCTAAGATTAGGTTTACAACTTGTACCTTGATCTCAGAGTCTATGTGTTTTAAATCAGTTAGAATGATTAAAGTACTTACATTCATTTTTCTTGTCCCTAAAGAAATGGATTTAAAACAAATAAAGATCCTATAAATAGAATAAGACTGCTTTATGTGACGTGGAAGTCAGATCCACTTTTTGCGGGCTACAACTGACTCTCAGTTCCTAACGGTCAGTTATGCTTTTGAAATCAGTTGATTATCTTTCGGTTTTATTCTCTCAATTTCTCTTTAACTGTCTCTTCAGTTTGCACTTTATTTGTCTCTCCGTTTGCACCTTATCCTGCACGTCAGGTTCCTCTTTCAGGTTTCTCTTTATCTTTCTACTTTGCAATTTCGGTGTGCACACAAAGTTGTGTCGCCGGTTCTCTTTGTACTTAGTCATTTCTGTGATCTCTTTATATATGATTTTCGGTTTTCTCTTTGTTCTGTCTTTTGGTGTATGCTTACCGAAAGTGTTGTTTGCATACTAATGGAAAATTAATGTCATCAATCTCCCCCTTTGAAATTAGTATCAAAAAGTGATATGTGCAAAATACTAACAAAATGTTAAGTATATACAACATATATAATCCTTATTCATTTTAATGACTCCCCCTATGTATATGCCGATATATTGGCACATATGATATCTTTCCTTCTGTAAATACATATTTACATATCATTTTCCATCTATATATATCATTTTCCCCATATGAATATACATATACATATTTTCATTTGCCCATTTGAATGAATGAATACACATATCATTTTTTCCCTTTTTGATATTAAGGGAAAAGGTCTATACCTTAGAGCTTATAAAAAATGTGGGAGTGTGAAGACTTCATGTCTTCCGTCATTTTCTCCTATTTTTCCTTTAAGTTGTCCAGAGCCATGTGCTCGAGTGTGATCTTGGAGTGCATGTCATAGATGATATCTGCTACAGACATCTTAGGAGTTGCTATCAATTTTTGTGCTGAACTGATGTGTTGTTGAAGAAGTGTAAGGTTTGGTAGAAATTGAGCTTGGAACTCAGTGACTTCTTCCCTGAAGTGTGTCTCTGCTTCCCATATTTCATGCCTTTACCTTTCGATATCAATGATATTCTCATAATGAAACTTAATTGCATTGTCTCCATTGTTGGTTAAGCTATTAGCACTATTAGCTAGATCTGTATCTAACTTTTCTATGTTGTCACTATTCTCTTTAGTGAACTTTTCTAATGTGCTCAGTTGTTGAATCAAGGTTATAGCTTCAATTATAATTGGATATATTTTAGTAATGAATTCTGATAGTTTTACCTTGTTGATTGCCACTTCTTGGCTGATGTTCTCAATGAGCTTTTGTTGGTACTTCTGCTTAGCTCTCTCTTTAATTGCCTTCTCTGCATCAATATTCTGAGTCATTATTGCTTTGGTGAGAGTGACTAATTGATCAAGAATTGACTTGTTTTGATCAATATCAATATTGCATACAATCAAGTGCAAGATGTCCCTAGTTTTTTCTAGTACCATTGAGTCTCGGTGATGTTTCTTCAGCTTCTCCTGTAATTCCTTCCTTTGGCATATTTCACCATATTCTTGTAATGCTTCAAAATCAAGTGTAGTTGGGTCACATTTTGGTATCTCAATTATTTCATCCAAAGTGACTTCCAACATATTCTTCTTAGATTTCTTCTTCTTATTTTGTGTAGCACTTTAATGTAAAACCATTTCCAATTTCTTGGCTTTGTTAGTTGTTCTTGATGAAGTTACATGTTGTGCTTCTTTTTGTTGTTGTTTGTTGGTTTTATCTTATCGGGTGTCTGTAGATGTCTCCACATTCACCTTCACATTTTTGGTAGCACCTTTGTCAGTTTTATTAGGAGCACCATATTTAGCTTTATCTCCTTCATCGATGTCCTTAGCTTCATCTTTCTTTGTTTCTACATCCTTCTTTGTTGTGTCTCCATCGACCTGTTTTGAATCTCCTCCTATAACCTTATCAATATTGGTTACTATTTGAGTGTCTCTGATGTCTTTCTGATCATCATTATTTTGTTTATTTTCCTCTTCCCCTACATCCTTGAGAGTATTCTTTTCAGGTGACTTGTCTGATTCTTATAGAATATTGATAGCTTGTATCAATATTGGCATGTTGCCTAGTATGTTAACCTATGCAGTATCAACTATTGTGTCCTTCTCATCGGTTGTGTCCTTTTTAATATTGACATCTTCATCTTTATTTACTTCCTTTACTGGGTCATCAGTTATGTCAATGTTAATATTATCCACAATGTTGTCATTTGTGGTGTCAGGCCATGACTCATCTGCAACATCCATGTTTTTGTCACCGGTTGTGTCTTCTTCTTCCTTGTCTAACTCAGCAGATGTATCATCTTTTGTATCTTTTATTAAGACCCATTCTTGAGTTTCCTTATCAACACCTTTCTATTGTAGGTCTTTGTCAGGGATTTCTCCCTCATTAGGTATGTTTAGAATCTTACACCATTTCTTATGGCTATCCTGTTCAAGCTCTATAAGCCTTCCTTCAAGAAATTTATAGGCTCTCAACTTCGGTGAGAACTCCTTTTGTGTTTCTCCATCATCTCATCTATTTCTTCCTTCTTGGATTCAAAGGCATGAGAGTAACAAGTACTCTTTCTCTTATTTCCTTTTCACTCTTCAAAGAAAATGTCCATCTGGAGTATAGTCTATCTAAGAGTTCCCTCGGTACATTATTGCTTTCAAATTGAATTGGTACATATTTGAAATTGTACATTTTTGCTATGATGGTGTCTTCAACTTTGCACTAATCTTTTGGATCTATTTTCAACCATCTTCTAATCTTAGAATCTGTAATAGATCTTGAATTTGCAATAGATTTACAAATGTCATAAATAGTTAGTGGATATTTTACCTTGACATTTTTTTGCCTCTATAGCTTCATCTTGCTTGGTATCTTCAATATCTTCTTGAGTTCTGATAAGCTTTCTTACTCTTTTTTTTTCACCTCTCTTCGGTGTGGCCACTTTCCTCTTGTATGTTCTGACCTTTCCTTTCTTCAAAGATGAAGGAGTTGAATCCTTAAATGTTTAGATTCTTTTTCTAGAAGCAGTTGTTGTCCTTCAATTTTTAGTTGGTGGAGGAGGTGGTGAATCTGACTCTACTACTTCAGAGTCATCCTTTTCTTCAGCTTCAACGATAGGTAGTTGTCCTTTGATTTCTTTCTCCTTTTCAGTTTCTACCTCCTGATCGGTTTCTTCCTCTATTGCCGACAGTAATATCTTGAGGTTCTTTACCAATTTGTCCTTTTTCCTGACAATTTTCTTAACAACCAGGCCATATTTTTTTCTTATTTTGGCCTCCTCATATGTTCCTAACTTGGATTTTTTCTTATCTAGTTGTTCATTTAAAAAGGCATCAATTGCTTTAGATGCAAGATCAATTTTTATCTCATATTCTAATGGTTGAAGCCAACCTGTCCTCAGTACAACAGGCTTGATATAAGTATGATCTATATCAACAATAAAACATAATTCATCTTTATAATTCTTAATGAGTTGCTCGGGGATCCTTTCCTTCTTTTGCATTTGATCTTTGAATACATTAAAGAATTCATCCATGACAATTTCAAAATTATCTCCCAGTGAAGCTATATGTTCACTGATCTGCATGGTGACCGGTTATGTGCTATCCCATTTCACATCTCCTATTGATGGGAATGTTTCTTTAAAGTATAATAAAATACACATTATGAGTGAGCCAAACTTACATGTGTTTGACTTTGCATTCCTGATAGTCTTTAAATTATCTTTTAACTGATTTAGTAGATGTTTGGATAAGTCCAACTGTGTTCCCTTATTCACAATCTTATACGCTATGTCCACTGCACCAGATGCTATGATGTTCAACCTACTAGCTTAGAATAATTTATATCCTAGAATGCATGCACCGAATTTCATCTCATCATCAGTTATGGTGGAAACTTTCAATACTCTTCCATCCCATTTGGCTCCTGTGATCTTCTCAGTCTCGGCCTTGGGTGGATACTTTAGTACTTTTAGCTTCTCAATTAAAGGGTAACCGGTGACTGCATGGATAACATCTTAGGTTATCATCTTTGGTTCATCCAACTAAATTTTATGATTGTGCATTCAGCTTAGTACTAACTGAATCCACTCAATTTTGAAGACCTTTGGGAACATTAGGGCATTGGTGAGCCCTTTTAATTCTATATGTTTATGTTCATCTTTCAGAGTTCCATCTTCATTGCATAGCTTCTTATAGGCTTGTTCAACCTTAGAATCACCTATCTCTGCAATCTTGTAGTGTATAAATGCTTGAACATCCTCGATGAGAAAAACACTAGCTGGTATTCGTGAGAATTCTCTAGCATCGTTGGGTTGTGAGGAAGCCTTAGGGTGAATCTTGTAGTTTTGTTCCTCACATGCCAAATTATTGATGAGATTGAACTCATCCTTCTTGGTGTTTTTTGATTTCATAGTTCTTGATGTCGTGGCCATTTTCAAATTTAGGGCTTACCATAAAATGCATGAAATAGAGTTTTAGGTCATTTATATAACTTACTTTATACACCTATAATGATTTTTGACCTGTGTGGAGTGCTGGTGGTCAGGTTGTGTTTTCTCTGTGATACTATTTCTTTCTGCTTGAAAATCTCTCTTTGTCACTCTGCTTTGGTCGTGGTGAACAATGAGACTGACTAGTCACCTTTTTATATTTGTTTGACCTAAAAGGTGTGTAATTAATTCTTACCAACTCCTCAATGTGTGAAGATAGAGTTCATCGGTTAAGACTTAAATTTTCCTTCGGTGACCACATGATGTTTCAGGTTGGTTTTCATACCTCTTGCCTTTATCGACAGGTTTTGGTATTACAAATCACTCATTCACTTTGATCGGTTACTGACGAGGCTCAGTTTATACTTGAAACTTTGCTTTTAACCGACACTTCTTGGTAAGTGTAGGCAGTCTCAGCTTTGAGTGTGTACCGACAAATTTTGGCATATATGCCTGATAGCATAGTTATCACAAATTTTAACAATAAATACCATGATGCATATTTCTTATGCTAATTTGGAATTTAATCAATATATTATGGAACTGATGTAAAATAATAAATTGAGTAATGCAATTCCATACTTACTTATTCTGCTTAGGTGGGGGTGGTGATGTCATCAGATCCATTGGATGGGGTTTCACCATTTGCATTTCTTGGTCCAGCTTCATCATTGTTTGAAGCTTTTCACCACATTTTGTCTCTTTCTCTCTGGATGTCTTCAATGGTGTTTTCATTGGGATATGTTCTGGTCTCTGTCATTCAAGCTCTACAGTCTTTCTTGAGATGACCAACTTTATGACAGTGAACGCATGTCATTCTGGGGTTAGTCTAGCCTCTAGGCTTTCTTGTCCACTGTCTCATACTATTTGCAACAATGTGACCATATCTTCCACATGCTGTACAATTTTTCCAAGTGTTTTAATCCCATACATACTAGTTACCAAATCTCTTTAGTTGATAGGGAGTTTCTTGACCTTTAGGCTTCCATGCTTGCCTTTTCTTTTTCCAGCATTCAAGAATTGTGTGCCCATTCATTTTACAAGTAGGATAGTATTTGTCCATGTAGTTTTCCTTCTTTGGTTGTTTCATCTCATACTTACATTCATATGCTTTATGTCCTTTCTTGTTACATTTATAATAGAATCCTATGAATGAAGATGTAGATTTAGGAATACATTTCATTTTTCCTTTGCATACATTTGATGTATGGCCTTGCTTTCCACAGTGATTGCATGTAAGATTTCTTGGTCCTGAATTTGTATAGACATTCTTTGGATCAGTTTGATTTGATGATTCTCCATTCTTGGTAAAACCTAGACTGGTATTGTTGTTGACTCTTCGTTGTCCTTCAAGAAAATAATTCATTCTTTTATTACTTTCTTCAGCTTTCTTGATAATTTCATTATGCTGCTGCTGAATTCTTATTTCATGTTTCAAATTTTCATTCTCATCTCTTAGCTCACCAATAGCTCCTATTCTTTCAATGATTTCAACATTTATTCTATTTGCCTCTTGACTCATAAGAATAATATGATTTGTTATCTCACGGTGATGCTCTGTAAGTCTTTGTATTTCAGTTTCTTTTTCTTGTAACTTTTCTGTACTCTTTCTTCTATCATCAATAGCTAGTGTTCTTTCTTTCTCAGCTTGTCTAGCATTCTTCATGATATCAATCATCCTTACCATCTATGTTTCATGACTGATTTGCAGAGATTTAACTTATCCAGCCAAATGTAGAGTGATTTCAGTTAGGCTTGTGATGCTTTCTTCTGATGTATCTGATGCTTTTCTTGTAGTTGATCCTAAAGACTCAAAGAAATCTGGTATCTCTTCCTCATGGTAATCTGTCTCATTACAATGAGATGCCATAATCTTTCTTTCATCTAACAACTGTCTCATGTTGATTTCATCTTCTTTATACTATTAATAGAACATCTAAATTTCTAGCATCTTGTTTTCAATATTCTTATCAAGTTTTTACTTCTCCATTGTATGATCTTTTCTCTTAAGCCTTTAAGATTTTCCAAAGAAGAGACTTAGCTCTGATACCAATTGTTGGAATTAATGGGAAATGTGTACTGAGAGGGGAGCGGTGAATCAGTACCTCTAAAACTTTTGTATCCTTTAGTTAATTAACCTTTGTGTAATCAATTGTATATCCATTCAATCTGATCTACACTATCTTGATGTAAGTTATATCAATTCATAACACTAACATACATGTGAACATTCATAGAAAAATTCATGAAAGTAATTGACACATAACACAAGATACGATATCGCAGAAAACTCCTGTTAGGAAGTAAAAATTGCGATGGGGATGGCACCCATAAAATCTTCACTATCTGCAGATTGGAAGGGGCCTGTTAAGGCTTACAATTTGATCACTTCTGATGATCTACCCAGTTAAGAGTATCTATATGGAGACCTGTTAAAGTCTACTTGGTTAAGAGCTTTAGCAACACTGTTGAGTGTGCACTCGGTTAAGAGATTTGTAGTTGGACTATTAAATCCACCTTCCTTGAAAGGATTTTTACACTTTGCTCCACTTGTTAGAATGATAGAAAATTAAAATTTGACCTCGTAAATGCAATCTCCTATTTTTGATATAGATTTATTTAAGTTTACATGAATGAGATTATCACCTAATGTGATTTTTAATACCTCTGATTCTCGGTAGCCTCTGTTCTTGGTTCTTGCTAGCCAGATTCACCTTTTGTTGTTCTGGTTCTTGAAACTTTCAATTTGATCCATAGATGTGCTCATAGGCTTTATTCATCCTCTCTTTCATATTCACATCCTTGTATAATGAATGGTTGCATCATCTATTTATAGGATGGATTGACATCATCAAGTTTCAAGAAAAACAATATTAACTCTAAGATCAGGTTTACAACTTGTACCTTTATCTCCTAGTCTATGTGATTTAAATCAGTTAGACTGATTAAAGCACTTACATTCATGTTTCTTGTCCCTACAGAAATGGATTTAAAACAAATCAAGATCCTATAAATAGAATAAGACTGCTTTATCAGATGTGGAAGTCATATCCACTTTTTGCAAGCTACAACTGACTCTAAGTTCCTGATGGTTGATTATGCTTCTGAAATCAATTAACTATCTTTCAATTTTGTTCTCTTAGTTTCTCATTAACTGTCTCTTCGGTTTGCACTTTATCTGTCTCTCGATTTTCACCTTATCCTGCAAGTCGGGTTCCTTTGTTGGGTTCAGCTTTGCAATTTTGGTGTACACACAAAGTTGTGTCGTCGGTTCTCTTTGTACTTAGTCATTTCAATGATCTCTTTATATCTAATTTTCAAGTTGCTCTTTGTTTTGTATTTTAGTGTATGCTTACGAAAAGTGTTATTTTCATACTAATGACAAATTAATGTCATCAGCATTGTTTTTCTCATAGGCATCATTTGACCTGCAACCTACAAAGTTAGTAGGAAAATGCACCAAAAAAACACAAAAAATGATAAAAAAACTACAAATAGAGGCTCAAAGCCCCACGGTGGGTGTCATTTCTGTGTGAATGAATTACATGTTCATGAGATTCGTTTATTTAACTATAATTCTATGGAATAATAAAGACAAATTAAGGTAAGAATTGTAATTAAATCAATAAGCATCCCATGACTCTCTATCTAAGCATGTTAATAGAGCTCTGAGCCTTAATCTCTACTAATGATAGTCCTAGAATAAGAATTTTGATAAAGATATGCATAATCTAGCTCAAATTCTCTCAATTGCTATGATATTTGATTCAAATGCTCTCAAAAATGATTTCAATTATGCTCGATTGCTATGATAATACTCTCAATTGCTATGAAAATGCCTATAATATGCATGCTTTGCATTCAAATTTTCTAGGATCCCTTATGCTCTCAAAATGGCTTCTATTTATAGGATTTTCCCTAGTGTAAGGGGTAGAGTTAATTGATGATGATCAATCCTTGGTTAAGTGAGAGGCTTTGAGATGGTTTCAAATGGGGGGACAATTTAAATGCTTGTCTTAAAGGTTGGGACAAAGAGACAAATTGGGAGTGATTGAGATTGCAAATTGGGAGTGATTCATGTGCTTTGATTTCTCAATTCTCATTGGTTGCTCAAATTCATGTTGAAGGATATTAGGATTTATTTAATTCAATCAATTAATTAATTAAGCCATGTAGGGGAATAGGTTGGATTTGATTTTTGATTTAAACTATACAATTAATTGATTAAAATCAATTATATAGTTTGATTAATCCCTTTAGGCTTATATTTAATCATTTGATGTCATTGTTTAATTAATCCTTTGATTTGAATGATTTTATCCCAATTTGATTGATAAATGTCCATTTGATTTTGATTTGATCCATTTTAATGAGATTGAAGCAATTTGCTGAGATTTGCATATTTTCTTGATAAGAGAACACCTACCCATTTTTAGGTGTCTACAGAGGGGTAATAAAAAGAATGCCTGCCCCCGATCCATGTTGTGTGTATGATACATCAAAGTAAAGTTTCCATGTTTTTTCTTGAACATTAATTATTTATGAATCTGGAAATTCAAATTTAATAGGATGGTTATGAACTAGAGGAGCCTCCAATAATTGATCCGCTATAACTTGTCCCTTGATGGATTTTCTATCCACATATTATATATCAAACTCGCTCAATACCATTCACCCATTTGGCCAATCTCCCTGTGAGAGCTGTTTTGCTAAGTAGATACTTGAGAGGATCAATTTTAGCAATGGACTTAACCTTATGCACCAACATATAATGATGTATTTTTTTGGAAGAAAAAACTACTGCGAGGAATGCTTGTTCGATGATGCTATAATTAAGTTCATATTTGAGCAAGGTTCTATTGAGATAACAGATTTCCTTTTCTTTTTCTATCTTTATCTTCTTGAGATAAAAAACTCGTAAAGAGCGATCTATTGCTAAACCCGGCCACACCTTCATAAATCCAAATACCTAGATTTGATATAGTTTCTCTAGTTATACTCCATCCACCCAATGAATCCTTTATTCCTAAGGGTAAAAGCACAATAATCTGCCACTCTTTTACAAAGGAAAAGGACAACAACACCAAAACTATAAAACTTCAAGGGCATAAAATTCACATTTCTGTTGAGTATTTGAAGATGATGTAAACTAATGAAATGTGTGAAATAGGATGACTTATATGCCTATAATTTTTTTAAAAAAAATTGAACCAAAATTAATATTTTTTTTGAAATTTTAAGGTCTATTTTTCATTTCATGAAAAATACTCTAAATCAAGGAGTTTACTTCCCGCCAAATCATTATAAGTAAAATATCAGTTTTTCCTCCAATTTTAGAATATGTTTTAGATGACATGTATAGCTAGTGCCAAAAAAAAGAAAGAAGTGTTTTTGATGTATACTTTTCCCGTTATAAGTATTCAAAGTCGAACTTAGTTGAAATCAACCATTTTTGTCTCCCTCCATTTTTCCCCTATCAAAACTATACTAAAAACCAAATAAATTACATATTATTGAAGAGGACTCTCCTCTCTAGTGTTGTCTATGATTTTAAAAATTTTAAAAATTGATTTAGTATTTTTTTATATTATCCGAATCAACGACTTCCAAAATATTTAATAACCTACATTCAGTTTTTAACAAATTTGTTCAATGTTATGTAGTCAAAACAATATAAAAATTATATCTCAAGAATCGTAGTTCTGAGATCTAGAAAGGGTAGTTTTAGTTTTTTTACATTGTTTAGTTTCAGTAGAGAAAAAACCAGCAGAAGTGCCAACTTTCTGATTTGGTGTGTTTTTGGAGGTTTGCTTGCCAACATGGCATGCCACCTAGGATGACTCAGCCGAGTATAACTTGACCGAGTACTACTTGGTCAAGGGTGACTCAGCTGAGTCTACCTAAGTGGTCGGCCACCCGCGAGCAGTCGTGTGGGTGACCCACCCTTTCAATTTGAAAGGTATATGTAAAAGTTGTTTTAAAAAAAATATATATGAATTGCAAATTTAAATACTTATTTCAGAATATATAGAGTTTTTTGAGGAAGCAAAGAAGGAATTTTGTGACTGGAGGAGTGTGACTTTGCAAGTTTTTTAATAAAGAAGGATTCTGAAAGCAAAATAAAGTTTTTTCTTCTATTTGAGCAATGGGAAATAAAATGGCTAGAACAAGGAAATATGATCATAAAAGGAATGATCAAATGAAAGGTCATACAAAACTTACAAATGTAGAAATATCATGTGGAGGAACCCCATGTGTCATAGAAATGTGCTAGTAAGCTACAAGGAGATCACTGACTAAACTGGAGCTCATGTCACACAAACAATCCTCTGGTAGCCATAATATCTCATATGTAGTGGGAAGATCATATCGGATGTATGGATCATAAAATGGACTAGTAGGATCAATGCCTACACTCATCCAGGATCTAAGCATGTACCTACCCACACGATCGGATGACAACTCATCGACTTGATTCATGATGGTGGAAATGCTAGAAAACATATCTACGCGTGCATCCTTAGCAGCAACCTGTCTAGCTCCAGTGTAGGTCTCCAAACCTTTTGGAAGAACCAAGAGGTTTTGACCCACCAATGCCCTCTTACTAGGGGGCTATGGTGCATCAAGTCATCTACACTTATCCTGGTATCTCCCCCGACCCTGACTAGCATGTGGAGGTAAATCTGTGTAATCAACATCATGCCCTAAATGGAACTCTGCAAACAATTGTTTGCAGAAATATAAGGGCACCTCATCCTTTTGGGGCCACATATGATGGGCTTCCAACCATCTAGAATATATAAAAGGAGATACTAACTGATCTGTACATTTTGTGACCCTATATGCTCTAACCACTTTCTTATCTATGTAATGGGTCCTAAACATGTTCTTAACCTGAGTAACAGTAACATCCCCATCAACTGTCCTCCAATTGATAGTACTTGTAATAGTGCAAGATAGGCTATGGTAAAAAGAATCAATAGATGAATCATCATATGGATTTTATGATTCAAACTTCTTAATCATACTCATAAACTCTGTACAAATGGAAATCAATTTCTCCCTATTAGGGAGGGTAGCACTATTTTGCAACATCCTCTCTAGTGTAGCTAGAGTAGTGTGCATCCTCGTGATAGTCTCCTGTCTGTGACTATCATGACTCTGTGGGGTATCATGGTGACCTGACGATGCTCGTGAGGCTTGACTACCATGAATGCTAGGATTTGAACTAGTAGAAGCCATGTGATGTAAAAATGTAATATCTAGAGATAAAAAGTGCACTTGTTGCAAGTGGGCACATACATGCGTACATTCAGTAGGAAATCAATTTAAATATACATGTACATGTGTTGAATTTCCTTGGTAACTATGTAATTAAAAGATATACCAAGGACATGTCATATTATTTGTAATTTCTTTATTAAGGAATTTAGATATTCCTCCTTAAGAGGATTCCTACACATGGCACACACCAAATGTGAATGTGGTACACATAGACTATGGGAGTTACATGCAAACTCCTCCACTCATCTCTACATAAGAGATGGTTCTCACACACTTCTTAGTGTTATAGGGTTCTCATAGGGATTCTAAGTTGGATTTCTTCTCTCTTCACTCATTCTCATTCTTGCAATATTGTAATGAGCTTATTGCTCTCATTCTTTAGGATTTGAGCCATATTCATATTGTTCACAAGGGGTTTTTATTTTATTTTTCCTTTTCAAATCCTTGTGTTCTTGCCTTGGTTCTTGGAGCATTTTGGTGAACTATTGGTTGATCAATTGAAGAAATCTCTCTCTCTCTCTCTCACAGTATTTTGGTAAAATCTTTTCCTTTGCATACTCTCTTGGATTCTTTCCTTCTCATTTTCATTATTTTCTTTATATTTCTAACATGGTATTAGAGCTTGCTAATCCTTGTTTGAGTTTTTGAAGGTTTATTGATCTAACATTTGTTGCAGGTTTAGTTTTGATTTGTTTTCTAACCCTCTTTGTGCGGCATGCCACCAGAAAGTTGCATTTTAAATTTTTTTTGGTTTGGATGGTTTTAGCCAAACCCATTTCAATCTCATTTTATATTCACCCTCTGTCGGGAAACCGCAAGGGATTTTATTCTTGTATCCTCTATCATTCTTGTAGGGTTTATCATTCTTGCAGGTTTTATAGTTGTTCTTATCTAGCAGCTTCTGTCTTGCAGGTTTTTTATCATCGGTATTTAAATAAGCTTTTTCTATCACCTTTTTGTCTATTTTTTCATTTCTCTATCTATTTATCTCTGCAGGCTGAGATTTGGTTCTTTCAATTTCACAAATCTTTCCATTTCATACATTTTTGTTCATATATCTTTTGTTGTTATAAATCTATTTCTAATGTTTAAATCTTTATTTAAATTCATCTCTGTTGGAGGATTATCTCTTTTTTTTGTTGTAGGCATAACATTATTCTTGCAGGGTTTCACACACTTCTGGATTCATTTGGTTAAAACTCTTCTTTTATCTATGGTTCTTTATTTGTTTGTTGTTTATATTACTTTTATATCGACCCATACTCAGAGGATCATAACTTTAGTTTCTGATATTATCTTGTCAATCACTCTGGTGAGATGCTTCGTAATGTGCCTCTTACCAACATATCCAAAATTTAGCCAACTCCAACGGTGGAGTTGGGAGATATTGCCCCCGCACTAGGACTGAATTTCTGAGACAATCATATGTCTGCACTTTTCGAGAATAATTTTTAGTTGCAATCTATTTTTACCATCTAATCATTCTAATTCTTTTAACATATTTATGATTTTTTGTAGGTTTCTTCAGCTCTAATTTTAGTCTATCTTTAATCATTATATTCTTTTGAATGTCTAATCATTAGATTCTTCCAATTCAAATTTGCTTAATTTTAGAATTTGTTTAAATTTAACAAAATTTATTCTACTTTTTTAACATTAAAGTTAAATGCTTATACATTTTATTTCATTTTTTTTTTTTAAAAGTCATCTTAAACTCACTTTCATTTTTCATTATAAACATTTTTCAATAGCTATTTCATTATTTCATTGTAATTAAAATTTGTTTTATTCATTTAACAAAATTTACACTTTATTAATTGTTAAATATTCTTGCATATTGGCTTTTACTAATCACGTTAAATTGGCTTTTAAGCTCATTAATATTTTATGCAAATTCTATTTAAGTTTATTTTAATTCATTATGTTGATATTAATTCCAAAAATTAAATTAACAAGTTCCATTTATCACGCTTGGAAGGCTCATATTACATTTATTTTTTGCTTTAAACATATTCTTGATGTGGCGACTAGTGTGACTTCTGTCCCCACTACTACTGCCTCTAAGATAGATATTGATACTTGGAATGAGAAAAATGACGAGGCTTTAGGCCTTATAGGCATTTATTTACATCCAGATTTATATGTATTAATTTCCCACTGTACTGAAGCTCATGCAGCATGGACTATTTTGAAAAACACCTTCGACAATGCAACTAAATCTCGAAAGATTCAACTCCAAGATCAATTAGAGGATCTTAGGTATATGGATTTTATAACTATGGATGAATTTTTACTTAAGTTTGATTCATTTCAAAGTCAATTAACTGGGTTAGGAGTTAATTTATCTGAAATTCGGTTAATTCATATCATTTAAAAAAAATGTCTTCCTAGACAATTTCAGTAATTTATAACTAATATACATTCTCAATTAGATCTTCCTTTGTTAGCATCTTAATTAAATTATGCTATCTTTCAACAACTTTTACGTCAAGAAGAGGCTAAGTTAATTAAATTTGGATCCATCAAATCTAATGAACATGCTTTCATGTCTAGATCTCATAATAATAGATCTAATAATCATAATCATAATAATGGTTATCATAAAAATTCTAATAGACCTCATTGTAATTATTGTGGGAAAGATGGTCATGTGATCAATACTTGTTTTAAGAAACTTAAACAAGAGAAGTCATCTAATCCAAATACTCAAAATTCTCATAATCATAACACTCGTCAAGCTTTTGTTATTTGTTATGGGATTTGTAATTCTCACTATGATGATACTACTATTTGGGATGAATATTATGATGAAGGATACTCTTGGAATAACCCTCTTGATTATTATCTTCCTACTCAAAGTGAGTGTATGCTCTCTCCTTATGATGCAATGCAATTTGATGATTCTTGTTCTCATGTTGATGATATTCTTGAACAAGAAGATGAAATTATCTCTAACTTTCTTAATGTTACTTTGCAAGATATGTGCATTACTCAAGATGAAATTCACAATGATGCTACTAATCCTATGATTGTTTTGGAGGTTAATGATTGTATCTCTCCTCCTTTTGATGTTTCATATTATGATGAATATGTTACAGATTTGTTTTATGCAACTGATGATTGCATTCCCGATTATATGATTAATGATTCGCAAAATGATTTTACTTTCCAAAGTGTTACTGATTCAACACTAGGAGATCCCAATGATGGGAGCTCTACTAGTTGTTCTTGCCTTATTGCAGGCTCTGGTATTGATCATGCTCCACCTCTATTTTTTACTAGAAGTGAATATATAGAATACATAAATGCATCACAAGAATCTCAATGGTCACTTGAAGATTTGGGCCCCCCTCTGCAAGCTATTACATATTTGTATTGTCAAAGTTCTATCCACTTAGAAAACATTCCTATGTACCATTCAAGCTCCACCGATCTAGTTGAAGAAATATATGATGATCAAGCTATCAACAATCTATTGAAGACTCTTTCAAAAGAAACATCTCAAAATCATTGTAATTATTTGGGTGTCATACCTATTGATCTCATCTCCCCAAGTAAAGATTAAAGGGGGATGTTAGAATTAATCTTTCCTTGGTAACTATGTAATTAAAAGATATACCAAGGACATGTCATATTATTTGTAATTCCTTTATTAAGGAATTTAGATATTCCTCCTTAAGAGGATTCCTACACATGGCACACACCAAATGTGAATGTGACACACATAGACTATGGGAGTTACATGCAAACTCCTCCACTCATCTCTACATAAGAGATGGTTCTCACACACTTCTTAGTGTTCTAGGGTTCTCATAGGGATTCTAAGTTGGATTTCTTCTCTCTTTTCTCATTCTCATTCTTGAAATATTGTAATGAGCTTATTGCTCTCATTCTTTAGGCTTTGAGCCATATTCATATTGTTCACAAGGGGTTTTTCTTGTTTTTCCCCTTTCAAATCCTTGTGTTCTTGCCTTGGTTCTTGGAGAATTTTGGTGAACTATTGGTTGATCAATTGAAGAAATCTCTCTCTCTCTCTCTCTTTTAGTATTTTGGTAAAATATTTTCCTTTGCATACTCTCTTGGATTCTTTCCTTCTCATTTTCATTATTTTCTTTATATTTCTAACAGGTGTGCATCCTCATGATATTCTCCTGTCTATAACTATCATGACTCTGTGGAGTATCATGGCGGCCTGACGATGCTCGTGAATCTTGACTACCATGAATGCTAGGGTGTGAACTAGTATAAACCATGTGATGTAGAAATGTAATATTTAGAGACAAAAAGTGCACTCGCTGCAAGTGGGCACATATATGTGTACATTCAATAGGAAATCAATTTAAATATACATGTACATGTGTTGAAAAAGAACATGTTTTTAAATTAAAAAATTAAAAAATATCTAGATCTACATACATATTTAAATTTTAAACAAATTCAATTTACATCTTCAACATGAAACATTTTTTTAAACAAAAGTTCAAAAATTTTAAACAATGAAAATTGCACACATGTACATGTATTAACATAAATATCTGTACATAATATACATGTATGTCCATCTGAACAAAAATATTCATGACATCCCCTTAAGAATAAATATATCAAAAAAAGATTCCACATGTACATAAATTTTAAGTGATTTTAAGATTTTAATATATACAAATTGATTTATGTAACCTAGTACGTAAAACTTCTAGGGTTTTGTTATGTACTAATATTGAAAATTGTGTACATAATGAAAATGTCTAAAATGATCAAGTTGTGACAAAAAGGTTTTTGGCACGTTCTCAAGTAATAAATATCCTAAATTAATTCCCTACATAATCTCAAATGATACATAGTTATGTTTTTAGTTTACGTTTTGGTTAAATTATATGATTTTAGGCTTTTAAGTTTACGTATAAATGTTTCATAATTTTTTATTTGGGTTTGCGTTTATGTTTCAAAATTTTGGGTAAATTATGTGTAAATTTGAGTTTGTGTTTAAGTTTTGGTTTGCGTTTAAGTTTGGGTTTGCGTTTAAATGTTTTTAAATAACATCAATTCTATTCAACCTAAAAAAATTCATTTATAGAAAATGAAGAAAAAAACAATTACATTATAATGCTAGATAAAAAAATTCATTTTACATATATTCATAAATACAGTAGAACATTTTAAAACAAAAAAAAAAGGGACCTACCTTGAACTTGGCCAATTTTTCTTCTTCACCTCCACATACTAAATCTTAGCCCTTCAAAGTGAAAATGAGGGGCTAGCGGGCTATTTTGGGGTTATTAAAATGATTTGTATACTCGGTCAATTATAACTCGGTCGAGTAGCTCTTGGTCGAGAGTCCCAGGCCATGTAGGCGCCACTTAGCGCCGCATGGCGCCCACATAAACTCGACCATATGGAACTTGGTTGAGTCCTACTCGACCGAGTATAATGCGAATGAGCGCCTAGAATTGTCCTTAGGGGTGACAGATTATTGTGCTTTTAGCCCTAATCAAGTCATAAAAGGTATAACGAACATACCTTGTCTCCAGATTGGATCAAGAATAGGATCAGATGGATCTACAAGAGTAAAGGATTGTATTTGATAGGTGGTATAAGTATAAGTGGATTCACCAAGTATGAATTCAATAAGGAGAAATATTCCTCACATTGTGCATCCCACTTGAAAAATATGTCTTTGTGTAGAAGTTTAGTGAAAGAATGACAATTTTCTTCCAATTGAGATATGAATCTTCTTATAGATTACAACCTTCCTTGCATTGATCTCATTTTACTTATGTTCTTTGGTGCATCCATATGCACAATAGCTTGAAATTTTTCAGGATCAACCTCTATTCCTTACGCTGACACTATGTAGCCCAATAATTTTCCCGATTGTACCCGAAATGCACACTTTTTAGGATTTAAACTAAATTTGAATTGTTCCAGCCTTGTGAAAATATTTTCCATAATTGGTAAATGATCTTTCCTTTCAGGTGATTTAGCTAAGATATCATCTACATAGTATTCAAGAAATATATGCATCATATCATGAAAATTGTAGTCATTGCCCTTTGATAGGTAGCTCCAACACTTTTAAGGCCGAAGAGCTTGACATTCCAAAAAAAATACCCCAAGGGAATGTAAAGATTGTTTTCTGGTGATCATGTAGTGCTATCTTAGTCTGGTTATATATGCTAAATCCATCCATAAGGGAGAACATAGAGTGCCCTTCCGTTAAATCTATTATAGCATCAATGCCAGGTAATGGAAAGTTATCCTTTGGGCATGCCAAGTTGAGATCTCTGAAATATGTGCATATTCTAATTGATTTATCATGCTTTGAAACTGACAAAATATTGGATATCGATTCAACATAAGCTATAACCCTTATGAACCCCACTTTTAACAACTTTTCCAATTCTGTCTTTACTAGCAAGGCTATATGAGGATGCATCTTTCTTAGCTTTTGTTTCACTAGCTTAACCCCTAGTATTTTATTTAAGTGGTGTATAATGAAACTTGGATCTAACCCTAACATATTCGAATAAGACCATGCAAAATTAACTTGGTTTTCTTTAAAGAATTGGATTAAATCTTTCCTTTCCATTTGAGTTAATGAAACTGCAAGATGTATGAATATTGGTTCTGATTTGGTGCCAATGTTTACCTTCTCTATAGGCTCAATAATTATGGGAGACCTTTCCTCATCATGTTCATGAAAAGTGTCCAAACTCTCTTCCTTAGGTGCCACAGTTTGGTTTTCACCTTCGGAATCATCCTTTATTTTTACTTTTTTTTGGGTCTAGTACTACCACATTGTGGTTTTCACCACTAGACCATTTCATTTTTTATTTCTTTTCTTTTTTATTTTGTATTGAGAGATTTTCCCCTTACTTCCATTTTTATACTTTGATCAAATTCATTGGTTAAAGAGGGCTCAACCACATTTAGGTATAGGACCACAAAATTATTATTGGGAAACGAAAGTATGTCATTTGGCTTGGATAAGTCCCAATAAATTAGTTCAGGATGGATAAGAGATAAAGGTTCATTGGGTAAATGCATCTCCATGGGGTTTAAGGACATGAACTGATTATAAGGTTCATACATTGCATCACTCAAATCTATAAAATGAGCTTGCTCAAGGTGTTCCATAGAACTTGGATCAAAATCATCCTGACTTGAGTCCTCTCGGATTTATAGTGGATTAAAAACTTGTGGATTAAGACTAAAATTTGATTCTCCTAACCATGAAGGTATCTATGGTTCACCCACCAAAGGATTTCCATTTTATTCTTGTCTTAGATCTCATTGTTGATAATTTTTTGACTCTTAATTTGAACTTGATCCTTGATCAACCCTTGCTTGTTTATTTGCACTATATGTAGGAACATAGGTATGAATAACATCCACTTCCTTGTCATTACAAGAAGCCTCAGAAAAGGAATCTGAATCATGTTTAGAGGATTCATCTTCACTTTCAGAATCTAGCATATGAATGTGTCATAGGAGTCATTGAAGTTGTTTGAACTATTTCCTTTTTCTTGATATCATATTCCATATTTTTCATATTTAGATCTCCAAGGAGGTTGTATAGGTTCTAAAAATCCTTTATTCCTTATTCCCAAATGTCCTATTCCTTTATATCCCATTAATTGCATTATTTGAAAACCTTTTCCATATTGATGTGTTTAAATACTCACATTTGGACCATTTCTACTTGAGAAATTGAAGCCTCACCATCCTTGTACAACCATGTTAAAACCTCATTATCCTCTTCTTCCCTTGGTGAATGGTCATTTTCTCTCACAAAATGGGCATTATGCATTTCATTTGAATGAGAACTAGATGGCCTACCATGTGACTTTGGAGAAGTAAGTAAATCAAACAATGACACTGAATACTCTACTGCACCTTTTTGACGGATTTTCCATTGTTTCTCAAATTTCTTCATTAACTTATCCATTTTCTAATAATGTGTTTCTTGGAGTCTTTCATTTTAAAATATAGAGTTTGAATCTCCTTCATTTTTATTTGAAACACTTAATTCATCATTCTTATTACTTTCATCTACAAAACTAACTTTCTCTTTACCCCTTGTTGATGTGGATGAGTTAGTTTTTCCCTGATTTGAGTTGGTGATCAAAGTTGAACTAGGACCATGTTTTTGATTTCCTTATTTAGGAGCACTCGATGTAATTGTTACCCAAAATTTCCTATCCCATTCAATTTTGGACTACAAGTGGAGTAAATGTGGATCACACAAGGTTTGAGCCTAACTTGTAAGGTTTCTATCAATGTTTTTTGGTCTTTGCCTTGTTCTTTGCATGTTTCGAGTCCTGGCTTAAAGCCTTGTTCTAGTTTAAAGGTCTAAAACCCTAAGGAAAGACACTTAAACCCTAGGTCTTTATGAATCATTCTAATTTGTAGTTAATTTTCTTTTCCACTTAAGATCTTACATTCCACGTGCCTTTATGTCTTGTCTTTTATCTCCTATTCTCTTAATTCTTGGCAGATAGTCACTCTCATTGAATGATCTGGTGAGGAGGTTAAGTCTTGGCACTTTTTGTTTATCTCCTAATCTTGTAATGAAATGGTTAAGTCATAGAAGATCTCAAGATTAAGTATTGACCGTTGATTACAATTAGATCTTGTGGGTGTCATTGAATCTCGTAATCAGGCCTGAGTCAATAATTTTGTTGAGAGATCACGTGAGGGCTATCAATCAAGTGTTAATCGAAGGGATAACCGCTGAATCTCCAAATAAGTTAGAGTCAATCCAAAAGATTCAAAGATTTAGAGATATGGACTTGGATGCACACACATGTCTAGGCCCAGGTTATGATAAGTGTTTATTGCTTGTTCTTAGATCAAACCATGGGTTAACAAAATATTTCACGATTCAGAGATAGTTGTATCTCTGAATCTTTGGACGAGACCATGGTTAGGCCGGAGACTTGGAGATTATGAGATTTATTTTTATCTCTAAATCTTAGAATATAATTAGAGTTAGGTCAATGATTTTGAGTGTAAGATTTGGGACATTGATCATGTTTTAAGCTTACGGTTGTCTCTTGATCTCGTAATGAACTCAGAGTTAGATCAAATATCTACAGATCTGGAGATTGCTTTTGTCGTTGGGTCGCCAGATCATATTAGAGATAAGTCAAATGATGAGAGTTTCCAAGTTTTTCTTTATCACGTGATCTCTAAATAAAAATTGAGTCTTGCCAATCCTATTCAAGTTCTCATTTGGAGATTTAGAGATAAGTTCTCTCTGAATCTCGCAATCTGATCAAGGTTAAGGCTGAGATTTTGAGACTTGGAGACATGAAAGAATTAAGGTGATCTAGGTTAAAGACAATTTAAGAGGCTGAGTAAGATATAAGAATAAATTAGATATTCATCACAAAGACTTTTTCACAAGATCAAACACTAAAAATTGTTCAAGGCAATGCGACAAGGTGATGCATGTCCAGATTAGATTGTGATGCCCGGGTAACTAAAGAAAAGATCGACGACTGCATTTTAAAATTGATAAAGGTTTTGATCTCTGTCATTGATGAGGTATTTTAGCACCACATGCACTATTAAAATCTAAATTCAAACATTCAAATCCTTTTCTCGGAGCTTTCATGGTGGTGGCGACATTTTCAACTTGTAGAGAATGTAGATGGATTGATCTGATCTATTTGATCAAATTTATGGCATTTGGGAGATGTCTCCAAGGCATATCTAATTGTCTAAGATATTTTCAAAGGCATTAAATGTTGAGGTGACCATTTTAGGGTTTTTAATATTTTCCAAAGGATATCCTTTTTAAAATTAATATGATCTGCATTAATTGTAAATTGACCCCCAAGCCTTAGTGGTTGAGGAGGTTGTACATAAGTTGTTTTTTGTGATTTTTTAAGGGGATTCGGAATGTGTAAAAGTATTCTATGACATTTTACCTATCCTTAAGCATTTCATATGTCTGTAATTCTCATTTTTTCAAGCTTATGTAAGACTTTCTGTGGAATTTTTCCTACCCTCAGGTTTTCATATGTTTGGGATTTTCATTTGTGGGTTATATTAAGTTCTCTCTTTCTTTTTTTCATATTTGTATACTATTGTGGATGATTGATAAGGATATTCTTGTGAATTTTGTTCATTCCTTATTATCTTCTCTCATTTTTGTGCCTATTTTCTGCAATAGATGTTTGTTTTCAAGTCACAGTTTGTGTCTATGTCCTTGAAGCTATTTCTGTGAAATATTTTCTTTCCTTGAATAGTTCCATCTCAGACTTCTCTATGAAACACTTTTGCAAGCCTATTCAAAAAGTTGTACTTACCTAATTTAAGGATTTCATGCTAATTCTTAGCCATTGTGTTATGATTCACATCCTTTTCGGTGCATCACCTTATAGATTAAGTTATTGCTTTTAGTATTTTAGTTTTCCTTCCATCCCTTTTCCTCCCAAATTTACTTTCAAGTTTTAAAAGAAAAATAGGTGATTATCCAAGAGGAACCAACCTAGAATCTAAAGGTCTCATTTTAGTTAGCAAAGGTCCCACAACCTAGAAGTGATTCCCATATTATATCAGATCACTAGAATCTCGAGTTTAGTAGGGTGCGAATTTGGTGTATAACAGTTCTGGCATGCCTTGTAGGACCACAAAAGATGTTCATTCTTTCAAATCTATCTTGTCTCTTATATGCTGATTACATAGTATAGGCCTAGAGTGGTTCACTTTAAGGCATATGTGGCAACTCCATTGGGGTTAAGAACATGAAGATCCAATCATAATAAAGTTTATGAGAAAGATAGAGACAAGAATCTCAAAGCCTTTTGAATTTTTGTATTTGCCTCAAACAAAAAGGAAAGGAAGAACATACCAAAGGACATCCCATATAGGGAGAGTGCATTCTACACCACCTGTTGCAGAAGAAAGACCCTTATTTTTTCATACAATAAGTAGAAGAAGATATTTAAGAAAAAAGTTTCTAAGAGATTCAGCTTCACTTACTGATTCAAGTGCAACCCATTCAAGTACTATTTAGAAAATATCAGTCCCTACAATGGCAAGACAGTTTGCATTTGTACCCTTTAACCAAGGTAAACCAATAAATTTTTCTAAACATGATGATGTACCTCTAGCAACATTAAAAAGTTTACCTGATTTCACAGGTGAAAGACAAACAATAGCTTGTGAGCACATTAGAGATGTGGCTACCATCTGTAGTATACACCATGTCACTGAGGAAGATGTGGCTACCAATTTTTTGGAAGCCTCCTTCAAAGGTAAATCCTTGGAGTGGTTTAGAACTTTAGTATTTAGCTCCATTGATTCATGGGATAGACTTGGAAACTCCCTCAACAAATATTTTGAATATAAATAAAATCATTTGTCCCTAGTAGAGAAACTCACTACAGAACCCGTCAAGAACAAATGACAGATTTCAATAATAGATTTCTCAAGACATGGAATAAAATCCCTATTTCTATAAGGCCTTTTATAGATTATGCTTTCCTATATTTTTTGAAAAGTTTTAATAGAAACATATCTGTAATTAAATAAAAAAATTGCCTAATTAAAGCTGGTATGATAGATCCAAGGCCACCCATGCCTATCTTCCCTGATATTAAGCCCAATATGCCTATAAACATTCCTCCATTCACTCCTATACCTATTGTAGTAGAACCTCAAGCTAGTTTAGGTAGTGAGGAATCAAAAGCATGATTTTCCCAAGATCCATAAGAAATGAGAAGTAATCAACAAGAAAAAAATAGCTTATTGCAGATACTTAGTAATGAGTTGATCAATATCGAGAAGCAGAATCAAGGGGTTAGGCCACCCTTCCAACAACAAAATCTAAGTCCTAAACAATAGTATCAAGGATAGGGGCAGTCTTATTAGCAAAGCAGACCACCATACCAAGGAAACTACCAGGGTCAGAAGCATAATTTTAATCAAAGGCCATATTATCCTTATAACCCATTGCCTCTTAATTCTGCAAATCTAGTAAGGGATGTAGTTCCTGCAAAAAGCTACCTAATGGAAGAAAATGAATGGTGCTTTCCCTGCAATTAGTCTCATAATCAAAGTACATGTTTGAATGGGTTGAGGAACCAAGCACTCATGGAACAAAATGTATAAAGTACACCTTTGGATGCATCGTCTAGTGGATCATTGCCACAAAAAGATGCACAATCTAATGAGGCTTCTCTCTTTAATTGGAAAGAAGAATAGTTTAATGGGGTAAATGGTGAACCTTCAATTGCAGAAAATACTTGATCCAAGAGAAGAGCTCAGGACATGGAGAAAATAGAGGAGAAGGGAAAGGTTGCAACATCTGTAGAATCATCACATGCACCTTACCTCCTATTATGCCAATCAAAGGTGGCCAACTTTCCAAAGATGTAGAGCCCACAATGGTGAAAGAACAATAAAAAATCCATGCAGAACTACCATTGAATATTGTGGACAATATGTAGAAAATGAATGTGAAAATGACCATGTGGGATTCCTTAGCCATTCCAGGACAACCTGAAATATTGAAGAAGGTAATGTGTGACCAAGAAATTACACAACCATTTCAAAAGAAACTAATACATCTTGATGGTTCATCGGTAAACATGGTATGTGTGGCCAGGGATACAAGTTTAATCCTTCATGCTAGTCCTGACTTCTCTATCCCTCTAGACATTTATATCATAGATCTCCCTTCTCATTTTTCCTTATGTATATCAAGAGAATTCACAACCAAGACAGGAGGTTACCAGTCTTCTAATTGGTCCCATATGATTTTTCATACTAGATATGGAACTAAGGTGACTATCAAATCTGAGTCATTAGCAATACACCATATAGAGCCTTATGTATCAAATGTACTCAATGCAAGCTTCCTTGTGTTTGAAAAAATGATGTTCTAGTCATCAAAGAAATAGATACCAAGATATAGAGCATTCCAGATGTATACCTAGATGAATGGGGATCACAAAATAATTCAGAGGCTCAAGCTAATGTTGTATGGAATGCTGGTTTGGGGAACTACATGATACAAGAGGATGGTCTCACAATGCCAAATCTCTTTAAGGAAACTAGAGAAGCATCAGAAGAAGAGAGAAATAAAGTTTTGGAGTTGTTCTTTTATGGTGCTAGAAGAAGACAAGGTTCTGGTGGTGGTGCAATTATTGTCTCTCCTAAAGGTGAGAAATACCATGAAACTTTTAGATTCAATTTTTCTTCTACAAGCAATACTACTGAATATGAAAGCTTGATCTATGGATTAGAGTGGGCTAGGAAAAGGGGTATTAAATATTTAAGGGTTCAAGGGGATAGTGAATTAATTTTTAATCAATTAAAAGGGATAAGTGAAACTAAGAATGATGCTTTAATAGCTTACAAGCATAGGGTGTGTGATGCAAATGAGGACTTTCATGCTTTTAATATAATTGCAATCCCTAGGAAGCTAAATCAACATGTAGATAGGTTAGCTGTTGTTGGATCTCACTTTGATATCCCTAATCAAATTTTAGTGAGAAGTTACCAGAAACATATTAAGATTATTTTTAGGCCTTCTAGTCCTGACAATGATGTCAATTGGAAAGTATTTGAAAATGATGAGAAAATTTTGTAACTCTTGTTCAAAGACAGTGGCAGTGAAGATTGCAGATTGATTGGTATGAGCCAATCAAGTTTGGAGGAGTGTAGATGCATGTGGTGCAGACCTTCTGATGGAAGGATAAGTTTAGAAGAGACCATTTGATTGCAGAAAGAAGTCCAAGTTGCCAAACCAGTCTATATGCCTTTGAAACCCTTATTTTTAGGGGTTTGGTAGAACTCTGTTGTACGGACACCATTAGGAATTGAGACCAAGCAAATCTTCAAGGGGAGGAAAGACCCACAAGGAATATACAATTTTTTTTTGGGGTTGTTAAGGATTTATGGAAGGAAGAACACATTTTCAGTGTTTTGGAGGGCTAATAGGCCTAAAAAGGCTACAAGGCCAAAGAGTTGGATTTGTGGGTCTCGATTGGAAAATGATTGAAGGGTCTAGAAAATTGGATCCATAGAATTGTAATTTGACCTAAGGGGAGTTGGAAAGCCCAACCTTAGGAAGTTGGCACCATTGGGGTGAAAGGAGGCTTGTGAAGCCATGCTCGCAAGAATGCTAAGAGGAGAGTAAGGAGTTGAGTTTGAAGTTGATGGGAAGTTCCTAGTCAGTTAGAGGATTAGGAAAGAATCCTCTAGTTAGGGTAGAGAGAGTGAGACCCTAAGGAAGACCTAGTGAAGGTCTCGAAGAGAGATAGAGGCTCTAGGAGAGGAAACTCCTCATCAAATTGGTATCAAAGCCATTGAGAGGCTTGGGTGATTGAATTGGTGTATGTCAGATTGGAGTGAGTCCATAGGTGAGTTCAGTATGGTGACCAATGCAGAGTTGGCCAAAGATTTGACAGAGCAAAAAATAAAGAATAGGCTTCTTGAAGAGGCAGTGGAGGAAATAAAGATCAAAATGGAAGAGGTTGCAGAGACAGCCAACAAACTGAGAGAAGAAGTGAATAGAGAGTTAGATAAAGGTAAATCTCCACTAGAAGAGGAAGTAGAACTAGATCCTGATCCTCTTCTACCCAAGGAACCATTCCTCAAAGCACTCAAAGCATTGAGTGGGAAGGCTCTAGAAGGAATACCAGTCTTCTCTGGTAAGATGGATATAGAGTTGGTTATGGAATGGATTTAAGGTATGGATAATCACTTCGAGTGTGATGGGATTATAGAAGCCCAAAAGGTGAAGATAGCCAAGTCAAGGCTAAGAGGGCAAGCACTTACATGGTGGAAGTTCTTGCAGGAAGAAAGGGAGAAAGAGGGAAAGAAGCCCATTAAAAATTGGAAGACAATGATGGAAAAAGTGAAAGAGTATTATCTTCCAGAGGATTATGACATCCAATTGTATAAGAAGAGGCAAAATCTTAGACAAAAAGACCTAGATGTGGCAGCCTATACCGAAGAATTTCAAAAAATTTGTCTTAGATCAAGAATCCAAGAGACAGAGAGCATTAAAGTGGCAAGATACCTTAATGGATTAAGGTGGAACATCCAAGAAGAGCTTAGTCTCTTCACCCTGACTTCCATTCATAGTTGTTTTCAAATGGCTTTGAAGGTGGAAGAAAAACTAAAGAAAAGACAAGATTCTAGCTCCAAAAGTAGAGGACAGGGCAGAGATAACAAAGGTGGCCATAGAGGAGGCTCAAGTTGTAGAGGCAATGATAGTAGGCTTCAAGGTGACTCTATATATGCAGATTAAGGATAGGAGTAAAACAATAGAGGTGGATTTAACAGTAGAGGAAGGGGCTCTTATAATAGTGGTAGAGGAAGGATAGGGGGTTTTGGAAGGGGATCTCATTTCTCTTCCATGAAATGTTATAACTGTGGATAGCTGGGGCACCCTGCATACAGTTGTCCAAATAAGCCAACATCCTCACAAGGAGAAAAGAGGATCAACTATGTCCAAGAGGAGGACAACATCAAGCATTCAGAGGTTAGTTTGGATTCAGAGAAAGGTGAGAGTTTGATGCTTAGGAGAATACTAATTAAAGAACCTACTAAGGATGGACACAAGAAAAGAAGGGCTCTTTTCAGGTTCTAGTGCAAGATAATGGGAAAAAGTATGTAAGGTGATCATAGATTCAGGATCTACAGACAATGTAATATCAGAGGAAGCAGTAGAGAAACTAAAGGTCGCTAAAATTCCACATGAATGCCCTTACAAAGTCACATGGTTGAATAAGGGCTAGAACATCTTAGTCAATGAAAAAGTGTGGGTGGAATTTTATATTGGGAAGTATCATGATAAGATACTATGTGAGGTTTTTCCAATGGATGCTTGCCATCTGTTTCTTGGTAGACCATGGCAGTATGAAAGAGATGCAGTCCACAATGGGAAGGATAACAAGTGTAGGCTATGGTTTTGAACCTGTTATCTATTTTGAAAGGCTGAAACATTCAAACATTAGACTAATCTAGAATTTATTAGTTCAAAGCATAAACAAATATAAAACCAAGCCACCTCAAGATTGTTGCTAAAAACAAGTGCTATAGAGCAAATGTTTG
>MU228521.1:3366805-3387314 GCA_018584345.1 Thuja plicata | reverse complement strand
AGATAAAGACTTATTTATTTCCATGGTTTAGTTTTGAGAATATTTATTAAAAATGAATTTAATAAATATGAGGATTAAATATTTAATCTTAATTAAATATTTTGAGTTGGGATTAGGGTTAGGAAATTATGGGATTAGTCTTTAATCGAAATTAAAGAAGGATTAGAAGATTCTAGAAGAGGTTAGTGGTCTTAAGGAAATTGGCCAAGTTTTGGGCAAAAAATAAATAAATTATTTATTTTGGGATTTTTGGTCAATTTATTAATTAAATAATTAATAAATAGGGGAATAATGTTTAAATAAGATTTAAACATTTTTGGGAGGGATTTATTAATTAAATATTTTTAATTAAGATAAAGGGATTTAATGAAATAAAAATTAATTAATTAATTAATTAATTAATGATGATGTCATCAGGGGTTTTTCAGAAAATAAAAAATACTTTATTTTCTAAAGGATTTTTAGGTGTCTACAACAATTATAATTTCAAGAGAGATGGGGTCACCTACAAGATACAGTCCATCTTAGAGGAGGAGACAAGGGAGAAGGTAGAATCTAGTGCCATGTTATTGAGTGGGAAATAATTTCTAAAGGATCTGAAGGAAGAAGAAGTTGGCTATGCAATCTTGCTAAAGCCAAAGGAGGAGGATTCTCATGAGAAGGAACCTATACCATAGGAGGTAAGAAAACTACTAGACTAGTTCAAGGATATAATTTGTGAGGGTACACCAGCCACACTTCCACCCAAGAGGGAGAGAAGTCATCAAATTGACTTCATACCAGGAGCATCTTTGCCAAACAAGGTTGCATACAAGATGACACTAGAGAAAAACAAGCAGATAGTTAGACATGTCCAAGAGATTTTTGACCAAGGGTTGATAAGGAAGAGCATTAGCCCATGTGCTATCCTAGTGCTGTTCGCTCCTAAGAAAGGAGGTAAGTGGATAATGTGTACTGATTCTAGGGAAATAAATATGATAACTATCAGGTATAGATTTCCAATTCCTAGAATAGAAGACTTGATGGATTGTTTGGGGGGTGCTAAGTACTTCTCTAAATTGATTTGAAGAGTGGGTACTATCAAATTAGGATGAAAGAGGGTGATGAGTGGAAGTATGCATTTAAAACTATAGAGGGGTTGTATGAATGGTTAGTGATGCCCTTTGGGCTTACCAATGCACCAAGAACCTTTATGAGGGTGATGAATGAAGTCTTGAAGGATTATATAGGAGTCTTTGTAGTTGTCTATTTAGATGACATCCTCATATTTAGTAAAACAAAGGAGGACCATATGAGGCACTTGGAGTTAGTTTTGAAGAAGTTGCAGGAAGAGAAGCTCACCATAAACCTTGAGAAGAGTGAGTTCATGAAGGAAGAGCTAGTCTAACTTGGTTTTGTGGTTTCCAAGGGTGACTTAAAGATGGACAAGGAGAAACTAGAGGCCATATTGAACCGGCCTACTCCTAAGACAAGGATAGAAGTTAGAAGCTTCCATGGGTTAGCCCAATTCTATAGGAAGTTCATTAGGAGATTTAGTGAGATTTGTGCTCCAGTCCTAAAGACTATAAAAGGAGGGTTGAAAACAAAATTTGTGTGGACAAAGGAAGCTAATGATGGATTTGAGAGATTAAAGAAAGAAGTGGCTTCTCAACCTATATTTCTATTTTCAAGCTTTGATAAACCATTTACTGTGGAGTGTGATGCAAGTAGCATTGCAGTGGGAGCTGTCTTAAGTCAAGAAGGTAGGCCTGTGGCCTTTTTCAGTGAAAGAATAAATGAGGCTAAGTCTAGGTACTCTTCCTATGACTTGGAGCTATATGCTCTTGTACACAGCTTAAAGAAGTGGAGGCATTATCTTTTTCCCAAAGAGTTTTTTTGTCTTCATAGATAACCAAGGAGTGAGTTACATAAACACTCAAGACAAGCTCAGTTTGAGACACATCAAGCGGATGGAATTCCTACAGTCTTACACCTTTACTATCAAACATAAGAAGGGAGTGCAAAAAAAAGTTGCAGATTCCCTTAGTAGAAGACTACTTACCATCCAAGAGATTCAGTTGCAAAGTATAGGGCTTGAAGGTTTTTAAGGACCTATATGAGGGAGATTCAGATTTCTTAGAGATATATAAGATGTGTCAAAATCTTGAGAATCACTTTCATAGTGAGTTTGTAGAGTATACATTGCAGAATGTGTTTCTATTAAAATGAAAGCAACTATGTGTTCCAAGAGGTTCAATGAGGGAGAACCTTATATAGGAGAAACATAATGGAAGCCTAAGTGGACACTATGGATTGAATAAGACATTGGACTTAGTAGAGAGATTCTATTGGTGGCCAAAGATGCAAAAGGCAGTAAGAAGGTATGTGGAGTAGTGTGGCATATTGCAGAAAGCTAAAGTCACTTCATCTAATGCAGGACTTTACTGGCCATTACCCATCCCAAGAAGACCTTGGGAGTGCATAAGTATGGACTTCATAGTGGGGTTACCTACAACTCCAACTAGTTTAGATAGTGTATTTTTAGTGGTAGACAGGTTTAGTAAAATGAGCCACTTCATACCATGTAAAACAACACATGATGCCAGCCATATTGCCTACTTGTTCTTCAAAGAAGTGGTAAGGATTCATGGGCTACCAATGAGCATTGTTGCAAACAAGGATGTAAAGTTCATGGGCCACTTTTGGAAGGACCTATGTAAGAGGTTAGGTACAAAATTGTCTCATGGATCTTCCTATCATCCTCAAATGGATGGGCAGACTGAAGTAATCAACAGAGTACTTGGGAACTTTCTTAGGTGTCTGACCAAGGAGTATGGATAAGGTTGGGAGCAAGTTATTCCACAGGAAGAATTTGCCTACAATGACAGTACCAATAGAGTTATAGGGAAGAGCCCATTTAAGATAGTGTATGGGGCACATCCAAGGGGTGTGATGGAACTTAGAGACCTCAAAGGGTATGAGGGAAGTAGTGGGAATGCCGATGATTTTTCACAATCAACAAAGGAGGTTCATGAGCAAGTGCAAAAGACCTTGATGGAGGAAAATCAAAATTTGAAGGCAAAGAAAGATGAGGGGAGAAGAGAATTGTAGTTTGAAGTGGGTGAACTAGTCATGGTGTTCCTTAATAAGGAAAGAATACAAAAAGGGATACCCAGCAAGCTACAGATGAAATGAATTGGACCTTGTAAGATATTGGAAAAGTATGGACCTAATGCATACAAGGTAGAGTTGCCCAAGGAGATGTGAATTTATCCAATCTTCAATGTTAAAGATTTGATCAAGTATAAGGGGAAAAATATAGATGAGATGCAGTACAAAACATAGGTCATTAAGGACATGGGAGAGTTCAAGACTCTGGAACATGACAAATTACAAGTTGAGAAGATATTGGATTCAAGGGTGAAAAAGAAAACAAGACATAAGATCTGCATGGAGCATGTGGTGAAGTGGAAGCTACAACCAGAGTTTGAAGCCACTTGGATAGCTGAGAGTGACTTCAAGAAACATGGAATTAGTGAGGAGTTCCTGACACCAACTGTACCCTAACTTGTTTTTCTTGTGGGGGGGAGTATGGTGCAGGAGCACCCTTAAGGTCTACTAGAAGATCTAAAATATTTTGGCTTGTAGGTTGGTTTGGCAAACCATACATAAATAAGGACTAAGTATAAAGTCCCTAGTGTTTTTTTGAGGTATGGTTTAGGTTTGGAAAGATTAGGGTTGTGTTGTTTGAGTCTAGTTGATTCTAGGAGTCTAAGGCCTAGAAGTCAACTCAAAAGTCAAAGAGTTGACAAAAATTCCAAATTGGGAAGATTTTTAATGTTTTTTTGTTTTCTAACCATTTGAGGTCAATTGGTGAAGTTTGAAACCAATTAGGGCACTCAAAATGTGAAAATGACAATTTTGACAAAAGTTGTCAAAGTTGTCATGACAACTTGTAATGTTGTCATGACAACATTTCCTAGAATTTAGGAATCAGCCATTAAAGTACCCAAATCCTGACAAAATGGTCCAAATAGATGGGATAGGAGTATATAATTTGAATCTAACCCTAATTTGTTAGTTAGCTTTCATTTTGTATGGACTGATCACAAGAAAGGATCAATTTAGAGCGTAAATTTGTGACAGAGCCATCATCCATCACTTTATTGGATTGAATGGATTGAATGAATAATTGGATATTTTTTAAATGTAGTTTCCAAGATTTGTGTGGTGTTAGGTTTTTAGTTTGTACATTCTGGTTAAGCTTTGTCAAATTATTTGTATTTTGCAAGTTCATTGGCCAGTTTTGGTCCAGTTATGTAAATAATGGGTTTCTTTGAAGTTACCATGGCTCAAACTCCATGAGCACTTGGAATCCACTAGGACCTTGTATATAATATGTAGATAGGGATTTTTGAGTGTGTGAGTGTAGGGAAGGCTCGAGAACATTCACGTCCTAGGCGAGTGGTGAGCATCCGGGCTAGGGTAACTGAACAAGACAGTGGCAATGAAGATTGCAGATTGATTGGTATGAGCCAATAAAGTTTGGAGGAGTGTGGAGGCATGTGGTGCAGAAATTATGATAGAAGGAGAAGTTTAGAGGAGACCATTTGATTGGAGAAATAATTCCAAGTTGCCAAACCAGTCTATATGCCTTTGAAACCCTTATTTTTAGGGGTTTGGTAGAAATATACTGTACGAACACCATTAGCAGTTGAGACCTAGTAAATATTCAAGGGGAGGAAAACCCACAAGGAATATCCAATTTTTTTTTGGGTTTCTTAAGGATTTGTGGAAGCAAGAACACATTTTCAGTGTTTTGGAGGGCTAATAGGTCTAAAAAGGCTACAAGGCCAAAGAGTTGGATTTGTGGGTCTTGATATGAAAATGGTTGAAGGGTCTAGAAAATTGGATCCATAGGAGTGTAATTTGACATAAGGGGAGTAGGAAATCCCAACCTTAGGAATTTTGCACCATTGGGGTGAAAGGAGGCTTGTGAAGCCATGCTTGTAAGAAAGCCAAGAGGAGAGTAAGGAGTTAAGTTTGAAGTTGATGGGAAGTTCCTAGTGAGTTAGAGGATTAGGAAAGAATCCTCTAGTTAGGGTAGAGAGAGTGAGACCCTAAGGAAGACCCAATGAAGTTCTTGGAGAGAGCTAGAGGCTCTAAGAGAGGAAACTCCTCATCATCAACATACCATAGAACTAGAGGCAAATTCTAGACCATTTATGTAAAAGCAAAGACTTGTTAACCCCAAGCTAGAGCCACTCATGCATAAAGAGGTTCTTAAACTAATTGAGAGTGGCATTATATATCCCATTAAACATACAATTTGGGTGTCTAACCTTGTTCTTGTAAGGAAAATGAATGGATAAATGAGGTTGTGTGTGGACTTTAGGGACCCAAATAGGGCATCCTTGAAAGATCGCCACCCTTTGCCATCCATGGAATAAATTCTACAGTGTGTCTATGGTTTTGAAAATTTCTCATTACTAGATGGTTATTCAGGATATGATAAGATTCTAGTCAATAATGAAGATCAATTTAAGACAACATTCACAAGAAAATGGGGAACCATGGCCTGCCAAAAGATGCCTTTTGGTCTATCAAATACAGGTGCAACCTTTCAAAAGGCCATGGATATGGATTTCAAAAGTCTCATTTAGAATTTTTTACTAGTATACTTGGATGACATTATAGTCTATTCCAAGCATGCAATTGATCATATCAAGCACTTAAGGAAAATATTTGAAAGATGTAGGGATTTTGGGATCTCCCTCAACCCGAAGAAGTGTGTGTTTTCAGTGCATGAAGGGAAGCTATTGGGTTACATTATTTCCAAGAAAGGTATCATGATGGATCCTGAAAGAATTGTATCTATTTTAGAGCTACCCCTACCACCCCATAAGAAGAGTCTAAAATTATCCTTACAAAAAATTAAATTTGTCAGGTGTTTCTTGCCTAATATTACAAATCATTTGAAGCCCTTGAAAACTATGTTGAAGAAGAATGTAGTGTTCAAATGGAGAAGAGAAGGAAAGAGAAATTTCAAGGCCATCAAGGAATCTTTGATAGAATCTCCTACCTTACTAAATCCCAATTTTAGAAAAGACTTCACTCTTTATGCTTATGGAGGTCCTGAGGTCATCTCTGCAATTTTAACTTAACAGAACTTAGAAAGTTTGGAGCAACCCATTGCTTTCTTTGACAAAGGCATGGAAGAATATGAAAAAAGATATTCTTTTATAGAAAAACATGTTCTTGTTGTGGTGAAGATCCTCAAAAATTTCAGGCACTTATTGACCCATAGCATGGTACATCTAAGAGTCACTCATCTAAGTATCAAGGAATTATTTCTTAGTAAAGACTTGAATTAAAAGAGAGCTAGATGGATAACTAGAGTCATGGATTATGATTTAGATATTCAAGTTACTAAGCTAGTCAAAGGTAGGGGTCTCTGTAAATAGATGAATAAGGATGAAAATTTAGAGGATAAAAAATAAATGGAGTCATCCCTAATTATACATGCAACTGAGGATCATGACAAGGAAGTAGGTTGGTTGTCAGATATGGTCCATTTTTTGAAGACAAGTGAGTGCCCTGCAAGCTTGTATTAAAAAAAAAGAAGGTACTATAGGTTTCACTCTATAATTTTTGTACTAATAAATGATGTTCTTTTTAGAAGAGATCACAGTGGTGTCCCTCTTAGGTGCATTTATTCAAAATAGATAGCACATATCCTATATGAATTTCATGATGGACTATCTAGAGGTCATTTCTCTACTAGGACCATTGGTTTCAAGATCACGAGGGCTAGATACTATTGGAGATCCATATTTAGGGACATTCATTTTTATGTGAGAAAGTGTATGAAATGTGCTATGTTTGCACATAAAGAAAGGCTTCCAAATCTACCTTTGCAACCAATTAAGATAGAGAAACCATTTGTAAAATGGGGAATTGACTTCATAGGCTTAATTAACCCCCCATCTAGTGTAGGTCACAAATGAATAATCAATGCAACTTAGAAGCCATTGCATTGAAGGAGGCTAATGAAACTATTGTCCTTAACTTCTATAATGACATCATACACAAGTTTGAGATTCCTGATTCAATAATATCTTATATTGCACTTTCCTTCACAGGTTTAAAATTCACTGAGTGGGAAACTAGACATGACATTTATCTCAGCACTAGTTCAAATTATTACCCCTAGGGTAATGGTTTGGAAGAGTCCACCAATAAGAATTTGATCAGAATAATCAATAGGACTTTTCAAGAGAATCAAAGAGGTTGGCACTCCAAACTGAAGTCTTTCGTATGGTTAGACATGATCACTCCAAAATGGATAATTAGAAAATCCCACTACATGTTAGTCTATGGTAGGGAGGCTAATCTATCCATTTCAAGTGAGTTGCCAACTTTAGATCTTGCATCCCAACTTGTTCTCTTTGAAGAAGGAGACCCTTACAGGTACACTATGCTCAGCTCATGGAGTTGGAAGAGAATAAATAAAAATCTATATAGAATATGGAGTTTCGATAGATGCAAACCCAGAAAATATTTTACAAGAGAGCTAGATCAAGGACCTTCAATGTGGGAGACATAGTCCTCAAGTGGGATGAATTCAAGAGAAGACCTGGTAGATATACAAAGTTTGATTATGTTTGGGGAGGCCCATTTGTGTTCTCAAAACGCAAGGAGCATAATGTTTTTTAGCTCTCAACACTTGAAGGAGAGAGATTTCTAATTTTAGTCAATGGTTTTCACCTCAAGCTTTGTCTTGAAGTTTGACCTACCTTGTAATAATTTTTTTCTACTTTTCTTTTGCTTTATAGGTTTAGTTTTCATGCTTTCCTCTAAGTGTTGTTACACAGTCTATGGTTGTCATATATAGTTCTCTTTTCCCTATTTTGGTTTGATGTTTCCTCCTCCTTGTTTAGTCCTCCTGCTTCCATAGTTCCTCAATTTTGTGTTTTTTTAACTCCTTGCCCAATGGAATGTCAAAGGCCACTAGTTTTGTATATGTCTACCAGGAAGACATTGAATAGAAAATGCCAAAAATGTTACCCAAAATTTCTTATCCTATCCAATTTTGGCCTAAAAGTGGAGTAAATATGGCTCCCACAAAGGTTGAGCCCATCTTGTAGGGTTTCTATCAATGTTTTTTGGTCTTTTCCTTGTTCTCTGCATGTTTCTAGGTCTGGTTTAAATCCTTGTTCTATTTTAAAGGTCTAAAACCCTAAGGAAAGACCCTTAAACCCTAGGTCTTTATGAATCATTCTAATTTTGAGTTACTTTTCTATGCCACTTAAGATCTTACCTTCCATGTGCCTTTATCTCTTATTTATTTTATCTCCCAATCTCGTAATTCTTGGCAGTTAGTCACTCTCATTCAGTGATCTGGCAATAAGGTTAAGCATTAGCACTTTTTGTTTATCTTCTGATCTCGCAATGAGATGGTTAAGTCATAAAGATCTCAAGATTAGGTACTATCCATTGATGAAAATTAGATCTTGTGACTGTCACAGAATCTCATAATCAGGCTTGAGTCAACACTTTTGTTCAAAGATCACATGAGGCCCGTTGATTACGTTTTAATTGAAGGGGTAACCGTTGAATCTCCAAATAAGTCAAAGTTAATCCAAAATAATAATAAATTGAGAGATGTGGATTCAGATGCTCACAAGTGTCTAGGCTCAGGTTATGATCAGTGGTTATCGCTTATTCTTAGATCAAACGAAGGGTTAACAAAAACATTTGGCATTTTGAAGACAGTTGTATCTCTGAATCTTTGGACTAGACCATGGTTAGGCCTAAGACTTGGGGATTATGAGATCTAATTTTATCTATGAATCTCATAATGTAATTGGAGTTAAGTCAATGATCTCAAGTGTAAAATCTGGGTCATTGATCATGTTTTAATCTTACGTTTGTTTCTTGATCTCGAGATGAACTCATAGTTAGATCAAATATCCAGAGATCTGGAGATTGATTTTGTCATTGGGTCACCATATTAGATCAAAGTTAAGTTAAATGATTAGAGTTTTCAAAATTTTATTTGTCATGTGATCTTTGAATAAAACCTAAGCCTCCCGAAGCCTACTCAAGTTCTCATTTGGAGAATCAGAGATAAGTTGTCTCTGACTCTCGCAATTTGATCAGGGTTAAGGCTGAGATCCAGAGACTTGGAGATACGAAGGAATTAAGGTGATCCAGGTTAAATACAAGTTAAAAGGCTGAGTTAGAGATAAGAATCAATCAAATGGTCGTCACAAAGCCTTTTTCACAAGATGAAACACTGAAAATTTTTCAAGGCAATGCAACAAGGTGATGCATGTCCAGATCAGATTGTGATTCCCCGGGTAACTAAAGAAAAGATCGATGGCTGCATTTTAAAATTGATAAAAGTTTTGATCTCAATCGTTGATCAGGTATTGCAGTTCCACTTGCGACTGTTTAAATTTAAATTCAAATATTCAAATCCTTTTCTCAGAGCTTTCATGGCAGTGACAACATTTTCAACATTTGCAAAGAAGGTAGATGGATCGATCTGATTTGTCTGATCAAATTTATGGAATTTGGGAGACATCTCCAAGGCATATCTGATTGACTACAATATTTTAAAAGGCATTAAATTTAGAGGTGACCATTTTAGGGTTTCTATTCTTTTCTAAAGGATATCCTTTGTAATGCTAATTTGATCTACATTAATTATAAATTGAATCCCGAGCCTTAGTGGTTGAGGAGGTTGTATATAAGATGTTTTTTTCAAACTTTTCTAAGGGTGTTCAGAAGGTTTAAAAGTCTTCTGTGACATTTTTCCTATCCTCAAACTTTTTATATATCTGTAATTCTCATTTTTTCAAGATTATGTAAGATTTTTTGTGGCATTTTTCCTTCCCTCAGGTTTTGATATATTTGGGATTCTCTTTGAAGCATAATACAATAACTAAGTGTTGGAGAAATTTTTGGGTTATTGTAAGTTCTCTCTTTATTTTCTGCATCTTTGTGTACTATTGTTGATGATTGATAAGGATAATCTTGTGAATTTTATTCATTCCTTGTTATCTTATCTCATTTCTCTACTTATTTTCTGAAGTGGATGTTTGTTTGTAGGTCATAGTCTGTGTCTATCTCTTTGAAGCTATTTTTGTGAAATATTTTCTTTCCTTGAATAGTTTCATCTCAGACCTCTCTATGAAATACTTTTGCAAGCCTATTTTGAAAGTTGTACTTATCCTAATTCATGGATATCATGCTTTAATTATTAGTCATTGTGTTATGATTCATGTCATTTTCGGTCCATCACCTTATAGATTAAGTTATTGCTTTCAATCTTTTAGTTTTCCTTCTATCCCTTTTCCTCCCAAGTTTACTTTCAAGTTTTAAAAGAAAAATAGGTGATTATCCAAGAGAAACCGGCCTAGAATTTGGAGGTCTCACTTCAGTTAGAAAAGGTCCCACAACCTAGAAGTGATTCCTATGTTATACCAGATCGCTAGACTCTCGAGTTTAGTAGGGTATAGCTTTGGTGTATAACAGTAACCCCTTCACTATTGTTTGGAACAACTGCCTCATTCATAGGTTTAACAATATTACAGTATTGGAATGGATTCACATATTCACTTATATTAATTTCTTCTCCCATGTATGTAAACTTATTACATTGATGATATGTTGAATGTACCACTTGCATTTCATGGATCCAGTCTCCCTAGCAAGACGTTCTAAGTTAATTTCATGTCAAGAACTTGGAAAATTGTATCCTTTTTAATTGGCGCCACTTGAATGGGAAAAACTGCCATTCCTTTAGAATACCTTTCTTCATCATCATATGCCTTAATGGAGATCTTCTTCTTTGGATCAACAACCTCTTTGTAGAACCCTAGGGCTTTTACTAGACTCAATGTATAGATGTTTAGACCAGCTCCCCAATCAATAAGGACTCTTTTGACATGTTGTTTATGTATCAAAACCTCTAGTATATGCAGTGGAAGATTTTGGGGATGGTTAATAGATGTATCATCTTGTTTGGAAAAAGGATAAACAATGAGGTGAAATGAGATTACCCACCATATTTTGAAATCCATCTACATATAGGTTGTCGGGAATGATAATCTCCATAAGAGCCTTTTCCAAAATCTCCTTGTGATTCAGTGAGAGCTTTAACAATTCAAGGATTGAAATTTGGACTAGAGTCTTTTGCAATTGATCCACAATATTGTATTTCCCTTGAGATGAAGATGGTTGATTTGGGAAAATATTCTTAGGGGTAGTTCCCTATAAGGTTATCTTTGACGCTTGCCCTCTAGTAACACCATTGGAGTTTTCTTTTGATGATTGATATTTTACAAAAACAACATTGATAATTTACAAAAACAACATTGATAATATTCTCATATCCTGATATGGAATTGATTATATTATCATAGCTATGTACAAAATTGACTTTGTTATTTCCTCCTATGTTATTTTGATTACTGTTTCAAGATTCCCCATTCTCATGATTAAAGAAAGGATTTTTAAAGGCCACATGATCTTCATTGTTTTGAGGCCCTTCCACCTTGATCACACCATTACCTATTGAGTCTTTCACCTTATGCTTTAATCTCATGCTTTCGTTTGTCTTCTGCCCTTTATTCCGATGATACTCACAATGATGATTGTCATTCCACCATGAAGGTTTGACTTGTGGTTCATAGGGTCTTGATTCTGGTAGGAAAAAAATATTATTAGCAATAAGATTTCTTAAAGCATTCTCAATTTTTTCACCCAAGGGTGTGAACTTCCTTCTTGGTGATGGGCTAAAGAATGCTTTTGGTTTGTTAGCTTCTTGCTTGTTCAAAAAGTTGTTTCTTTTGAATGGGATCTTTGCTAATTGATTTATATAATTCGCTTGGTTAGATCCTCTTGTAAGATATAAAGGAGTATCTTTTAAGTTGTTTTCTTCAACAAATCCATCATTGACAAGACCCTTGTAAGTTTTCTTGAACCAAAATTGATTGTTATTGTGAGAAGCCCAATTTTTGTTATTGAAATTATTGTAATTATTAGGAAAAATATTATTTTCCTTAAAATTCTTAATCTCTCCACTCTTTACCGAAAATTCCTCTATGGTAACTCCTTTTTCAATGATCTTCTCAAAAGTAGGTGGGTATGGAGTTGTAGTTGATAGTTCATTTTCATGTTCAAACTATCTAGAAATATATCCATTTTCTCTTTTTCATGCATACTTCTAGGATATCGATTAAATAGAATTATCCACCTTTGTAAGAAGACTAGAAATGCTTCTCCTTCACTTTTTTTAGTGTTGCATAAATTTATCATTGTGACCTCTTGTTTGATGTTATATGAGTAATGAGTCACAAACTTAGATGCCAACTCTTCAAATGTTCAAACGTTTGAGGGTAACTTTGAGAACCATTCCATCATGGGTCCTCCAAGACTTCTTGGAAATAGTCACATTAAATAAGTGGTATCATGCATAAAATCCAAGCTTAATGCAAAAAATTATCTCAAGTGGTCCTGTGGGTCAGATACCCCCATTAATTTATCATATTTAGGGAAAACCGTATTTTAAGGGAATGGTACCATATAATTAAAGTCTTATCGAAAGGGAATAGACATATATCTTCGATTGAGAATGGATTTGGAGCTGCCATTTTCTTTATATTATCCAATTGAATTTGGAAAAGTTTTATTTGTTTATTCATGATTACAATTGGATTTTCAGCTTCTTCCTTCTTCTTTAGATTTTTCATATCATAATCATGGGGGAGCTTTACCCCTGCTTGGGATAGGTCAAAGAAAATACTTCTCCTTATCTCTCTCTAAGATTTTATCCATGATTTTCATAAAGAAAGGACTTTGGGTTTCTTCCTTTACTCTCTCCTTGGTGGCCTCCTCATCTTGAGGGTCCCTATTTCCTTCACCATTTATGTTATTTCCTCCATTGTTAATATCATTACCTCCCCCATAGTTCCTATTTTCATTCACATCATTGTTTCCACCATTCTGATTTTTATTATGGGGATTGGTGTCTTTATTAACATTATTGATGAGCTTAGGATCCATACATCCAAAGGGAAATTCCATTGTGCTTGGTTCTACTTCCAATTCAATTTCCAAAGATTGTTTTGAGGAAGCTAATATTTCACTTGGAAACAATATTTCTTATTTAAGATAAGTTTGGTCTACTTGTAAGATTGCCTTGATGTAACAGGATCTTGTAAATATAGGCATTAGCATGAAACACATATCTTTAAAATAACCCTTTTGATCAAGCCCTTTAAAAATTTCTTAGCTCCTTAAATCTGGTAGGATTTGATCACTTTGATATACTAGACAGAAAGCACTCTGAAAATGGTATCAAAATATGATTTTGAAATTTTCCAAAAACCCCGAGAGATACCCATTGTTTGAGTGTCTCAGTTTGTACGTGCTATTTCAGAGATAATACACACTACTTTGCTTATTTGTACGTGCTCACTAGAAAAACAAAATGCACTAGTTAACTATTGAGGCATGTAACTTGATAGCTGGTAAGCGTTAAAACACATGTATAAGTGTCAGTTCATTGATTAGAGGTCGTAAAAGTCTATTTGTACGTTCTACTTTGCTATTTAAAAGTATTACAGAAATGTTGATACACGTTAAAAGACTCCTGAAATAAGTGTCACTATTTTGATCCCCATTTTGATTGATTTATAATTTTTTTAAAGTGTGATCAGATCTGGATGAATATTTTATGTTTGTAAAATAATTAGCAACCACATTATACACAATAAATCCTTGTTTTAACCCCTAAATCTAACACAAAGTGTATGTTTTCGATCATTTCCATGGGTTTCTACCAAGAAAATATTCTAATAAAGCTACCTATAGAAAAATTTGGCTTGTAAACATGGCTCTATAAGGTAGTCAACTAAATTTATTGGGTATTTTAATATTGCTTCCACATGAAAAGATCAAATGCATCATACAAGATCTACCTAGTTGCGATGCGTGATTTAGGCTATTAACCCTACGAGTCCATCCATTTGATATTTTTTCCCCCTAAGTTTTTCAACTTAATGAGGTTTTTTTTTGAAGTGGGTATAATACATTGGCTGAATCTTGATTCCCACTTTTGGTCATTCCCTCTCACCATCCTTGAAAAGGAAAATCTTGGGAGGCAGGCCCACTAAAGCTCTAGCATGTTCATTTTAAAGCAAGAAATGAAATGAATAGGTAGGCTTGGGAGTTTGATTCACCAGAAAGGTGAAGAGAATATCCCTACTACTTCTCCAATTCCAAACACAATTGACAAAGTTCATTTACTACCTCTTAATCTAAGGGATTTGAAGTGTGTATGGATTTTTTATTCACTGAAAGAGTGAAGAGCATATACCTAGCACCTCTCTTCCACAAAGAAGGAGGTTCAAATTTAATGTTTGGTTCAATTTCTTAGGTTATTATCATCTCAAATTTGGCATATGAATTCTTTAATTCATGACTTGCAATTCCTTTTCTAATTAGGCTAGATTCCAACTTTGAATTGCCACAATATAAGCAATGCTAAAGGATTTTAGATCTTACCTTTTGGAAGCTATCTAGGATATTTCCAAGGGTTAGTCCAACAAAACTCAAGCAAAGTTAAGGTAAAAATAAAATTAAAGGGCAATTGCTCAAGTTAGTGAAAAGAAAGATGAAAATTTTAATTTAGATAGGAGCATTCATTGAAGTGTTATCTAATTCAAAGTGAGGTAAATTGAAGAAAGCTTGATACAAATTAACTATTCTCCAATACCTATGCATGCTTTCCATATAAATTTTTTTTTGATAACCTTTACCTTGTTCCACATTTTAATTGATCTCCTTTCCTCCACCTCCTTGTAATAGCCTAGTTTACACACCTTCCTGTGGATTGACATCTGCACAACAACAAGAATTTATCATTAAATTTCTTGATTTTTTAATTTTAACCTGCAAAGTAACAACCAATGCTACGGGGTATTTAAAGGTAAATTAAGCACTAATTTAAACCCTGTTGCATGCTAGTTTACTATTAAATCACCCAAATCCTCAATAATAAGCACCATTTAACAGATAGGATGTATTATTTTTCTAATAAATGCACTAAGACAAGTATTATAAGCATCAGAGAAATCCCACTAAGTGTCACTTTGTTGTGTAAAGGTGTCAGACTTTAGATATTACATGCTTCTTTAACTATCAAATGCATTGTAAGAATGTAAGACAGAAAACAAGGATATTTACATGTGTCATTATTTTGTGTAAAGATGTCATAATTATCCTCATATGTGTTACTTTACCTGTAAACTACAAATTCCTGCAAACAAACACACTTAAACACACCAAAACTTCAAGAAAATGTTAGAAATGAGGCTTAGAGCCCCATGGTGGGCATCATTTGTATATATGAAAATATCTTGATGAGATTAGTATCACTATTTATCAATTCAACTTTTAAATCTAACAATTTAAACTAATTGAATTTAAAACATGAGAAATGAACATCCCATCGCTCTCTATCTAGGAAAGAAAATAGTATGTTCTCATCTTTGAACATCCATTAATGACAGTCCTAGGTTGAGAAATGATAATCTAAATGATATATTATATCCTATTTTTGTCAAATTGTACTTAAATTCTTCAAAATTGATCACTATTATGCAAATGCCATGAACTCAATATATTTGCCTATAGTGATGATGTTTTTCTCATGAATGTGTGTTCTTTTCTTTTCTCTCAAAATGGCCTATATTTAAAGGATTTCCCAAGGGTAGGGAGCATTTGATCATGATTAGGGTTGAGTTGAGTTAGGGGTTTCAAATGGTGAGACAATTTAAATGTTGGTTTCAAACAAAGAGATAAAATGAGTGGTCAAGTGATGAGATGTAACTGATTGAATGCTTGAAGATGTTAAGTTGATCACCAAAATCTTGAAGGATAATGCAAGAAATTAAAATTGTTAATGGATTGTATTGTAATTGATGTCAACTTGATATAATCTGATTGGTTATAATCAAAGTGTCTAAGACTTTAGAGAATCAGAGAGATAAAGATTATGCTTTTAGTAATGTATAAAAGACATGCAATCACTATGTGACTTCAAACACCAACGATCAGTGGAACCTGATGGACAAAGATCACTGAAAGTCAAGTCACAGTGATGCCCAAGCAAGAACACTGACGAGCATTACCAGCAAGCAAAATCACAAGCATAACCGACGACCAAAAACATAGTGTAAACCAACGGAGAAGCCCGAGGAGAACTGAAGTGTTGACTGAAGCTATCAATGAGTTAAACACCAAAATTAACTTGAGTTTAGAAATGCAAAAATATCTATCTGGAAGAGATAAATATGGACTTAACTGGTAGTTATCTTTTTTTTCATCAACAAGATAAATCCAAAGATAAGTAAAGGATTTCAAGCTATTTTGTCCAGTTGGAAAGAAGATCTCTACGAGATAAAATAAGAGTTTTTCTTTAAATATAATTGGCTAAGATTGCAGATCACACCAAGATCAAGAAAATAAAGAACCTAAAAATGATGATATCATGTCTATAAAAGAGACAACTTAATTCATTACGAGAAGAGGTGGGTGAATGAATGAAAAGAGGATGTTGAAGAGAAACTGATGAAGAGAAACTTCATACAGTCCTGATCAATCAAGCTGAGGAAAGAGCTAAATTTTTCTACAGACACTGAGCAATAGAGCACAACATCACCGAGGAGAACTAAATTGGAGCAAAGGTATTAAAAAATATATATTGATCATATTAGTTTTATGAGATTACAATATATCTAAAAATCTGCAAGTATAAGTTGTATATGTGAACAGATCATACTGTTTCAGTTTAACCATTGATTCATAAAGTCAATAAACCTAGTGGGCTTTAAAGATCCTTTCTATATTGAGATACATCACAAGGAGTATCAAAAAGTTTGATCATGAAGATAGCATGAGATGCCAGATACCTATTGACATTCCAAGTGAGTGTTTGATCAAGGAAGGTAGCATAGATATTCTTGATATCAAGTGACAAACTAAAATTTTAAATCATGTAACAAGGTTACACCTAACAGTGTGTTTTTAACCTTTAACAAGGTTGGATCTTCACCGAGCTCAGTTAAGAAGAGTGAAAATTTTGGGTTATCGGTCCCAAGTGGTTTTTTCCATTAACATGGTTTCCATGTTAAAAATCCATGTGTGAATGTGTTTATGAGTCATTACTTTAGTGTTTTTCATTACACATAGCTTAATTGGATTGATTGGTATACTCTAGGTAATTTACTATCTTTCGGTAAATTAACAGACTCCTATTCGGTAAACATATAGTATAAGGTTTTAACAAAGCATTTTGAGCAGTAGTAGTTTGATAATTATATTTGGAGGCATTCATCTTATAGGAATGAAGATAATGAGAGGCTTAATATTGTGGTACTAAGTTTTTGGGTTGATTATTGGAATATTTTGAGGCCACTGACTCACCCCCCCTCTCAGTTATTAATAACACTTGGTACTAGAGCTTGTGTGCTTAGAAAGGGAGTTTAATAGGTCAAGCTAAAGATCACAAGATGAACAGACAAGATGTGCCCAAGTTGAATAAAGACAACTTTGCATCATGGAAAAGCAGAATAAGACTCCACCTATCACGTATTGGAAATGATGTTACTCAATACCTTGATACTAAATATGTGTTTCCTAGAGGACCTGACACTCTTGAGTAATTAAGAGTAAAGCATGAGCATAATTTCATGATGATATAACTTGCATCATCACTCTCCGATGCTGAGTTTGAAGATGTCAAAACCTACACCTCCACAAAGAAAATGTGGGATAAGTTGAATATAGTACATGGAGGAGATGTCAATGTACTAAGAGAAAAGAAAGAAAGCTTAAGAGGAAGGTTTGATGACCTAAGCATGAAAGAAGGAGAAAATATCACTTAGTATAGCTACAAAATCAAATAGGTAGTCAATGATATCCGAGGAGTTGGAGGTGTACTTGAAGAGGAGACAATGGTAAGTAAAATCTTAAGAACCTTACTGCCTGTATATGATATTAGAGTTTCTGCTATTCAAGAAATGAGACCAGTTGCAAACAATACAGTTACTCTAGATAGTCTGATTGGTATATTGATTTCATTTGAGATGAATAACTTTGATAATAGTGTCTTACCATCTATAGAATCTGAACTCAAATCTTCTTTAAAGATAAGTAACTCAAGTCATAGACATGCTGTTAGAAATGATAGTGATAGTGATAATGAGGATCAAGGAATTGATGAGATTGAAGCACTAATGGCCAGAAGATTGCAGAGAGGCAAAGGTAGATACAAAGGTAAATTACCACTTGTATGTTTCAATTGTAAAGAGGTTGGACACTTTGTTGCAAGATGTCTAAACAGAAGAAAAGATGATAGAGGAAATGACAGATCATATGAGAAGAAGTTTGATAGAGGTGATAATAGAGATTACCGAAGCAACCGACAATCTGACAAAAGAGATACCCAAGACTACAAGGACAAAGGGAAGAAATCTTGTTAACTAGCTGAGAACAGAGCTGATGACACTAACACCGAATCAGAAGAAGGCATTGAGATGGTATTTGTAGCCATAAAGGATGATTTAGAAGAAGAAGAAAAGTATGTAGAAACTGCACTCATATATAAAGTTAGTAAGAATGATGTCTGGATCATAGATAGTGGCTGCACTCACCATATGACCGGTGATAAACAAAATTTTGAGACTTTTGAATACTATAATGGTGGTTCAATGAGAATGGGAAATGATACACCTTGTCTAGTTGAAGGTAAAGGAACTATAATGTTGAATAACCAGAGCAAATGTGAAAATTCTTACTGGGTAAAAGGACTGAATTATAATTTGTTGTGTTTCACAGCTAAACAATTCAGGTCATAGACTAGCATTTGAAAATAAGAAGGCAAAGATCTTCAATGAATCAGGAAGGTTGATTGGAACCAGTGAGAAGACAAAAGGTAACCTTTTCTATCTTGATGATACTAACACCACCTTTTTAATGGCTAGAAATGAAGACATATGGTTGTGGCACAAAAGATTGTGTCATGTGAACTTTGACAACATGATAAAGATAAGCAAAAAAAGGAATGTTAGAGACTTACCGAGCATTGCTAAGCCCGAGCATATCATGTGAAAGAATTTTCAAAAAGGTAAGATGAAAAAGTCTAGTTGCAAGATTAAAACCCATACATATAATGCAATTCTAGAATTAGTCCATACAGATCTATGTGGACCCATGAGGACAAAGAGATACTATGGAGATAAGTATTTTATTCTCTTTTTTGATGATTATTCTAGAGCGATGGCACTCATGTTCTTAAAGGATAAATCAGAAGCATTTAAGATGTTTATATGGTACAAGGCTATAGTAGAGAAACAAAGTGAAAATAAATTGAAATGCTTAAGGTTAGATAGAGGAGGGGAATTTACTTAAGAAGAATTCACTAACTATTGCAATGAGCATGGAATTAAAAGACACGTTTCTGCACCAAGAACACCACAACAAAATGGAATTGCTGAGAGAAGAAACAGATCAATTGTTGATTGTGCAAGAAAATTGATGATTGAGAAAAGCATCACTCAAAATTTCTAGAAGGAATTTGTTAGTACTGTTGTCTACACATTAAAAAAAGTACAATTGAAGGACACAAAGAAGACACCCTATGAGCTTTGGTATGGTCATACACCCAATGTAAGTTACTTCAGAATCTTTGGCAGTCAATGTTATATTTTGAAGGATGATAGAAATGGAAAACTTGACTCCAAAAGTGATGAAGGTATCTTTCTAGGGTACTCAACCAAAAGCAAGGCTTATAAATGTCTTAACAAGTCATCTAACAAAATCATTGAAAGTGCAAAAGTAAAAATAAATAAATTTGAAAAAAAGAATGATAAGGAAAGCATAAAAGAACCAGAGGACTACAACAGGTTTGTTTATACAAAACCTGACACTCTACCTGAGCAACAGTGTCTCCCTCCTAAGAAACAAATTATTGTACCCGAGCATTAGGATGTAATTACTGAAAATCAGGAAAATCCTCAAGATGATGTTTAGAAAAATGGAGATGAGAATGAAGGTCAAGAAGATGATTAGAATGATGAACATAGAGCTGAACCTAAACTTTCCAAGTATGTAAGAAGACATCATCCACAGAATCAAATCATAGGAGACAAGAAAGTTGGAACAAGAACAAGAAGTAAGTCACTGAACACTAGATGTTTACTTTGTGATTTTGAGCCTAAATTTGTTAAAACTGTACTTGAGAATGAATAATGGGTCAATGCTATGAATGAAGAAATATAACAGATTGAGAAGAAAAATACATGGACACTAGTACTGAGACTAGATGAAAATAATGTCATCGATACCAAATGGATATTCAGAAACAAGCTGAATGAGAATGGAGAAGTCACAAGAAACAAAGCAAGGTTAGTATGCAAGGGATATGCACAAGAAGAAGGTATTGATTATGGAGAAA
>MU228521.1:3355824-3366755 GCA_018584345.1 Thuja plicata | reverse complement strand
ATGTCATCGATACCAAATGGATATTCAGAAACAAGCTGAATGAGAATGGAGAAGTCACAAGAAACAAAGCAAGGTTAGTATGCAAGGGATATGCACAAGAAGAAGGTATTGATTATGGAGAAACCTTTTCACCCGTTGCTAGAGTAGAAAGAGTTAGAATCTTACTTTCTTATGTTGCATTTAAAGGATTCAAGGTATACCGGATGGATGTCAAATTTGCATTCCTAAATGGAATACTCGAAGAAGAGGTATACATTGAACAACCAGAAGGGTTTGTTGATCCAGACAAGAGAAAAATGGTATGTAGACTACATAAAGACTTGTATGGATTAAAAAAATTACATAGAGCCTGGTATGAAAGGCTTCACTCATATCTCATTAGCATAAATTTTTTTAGAACAAGTGAAAATAGCAATCTGTACTTAAAAGAAGATACCGATGGTAATATTCTGATAACTGAAATTTTTGTTGATGATATCAGTTTTGGGGAAATGAATTGCTATGTAAATCCTTTGCTAATGAAATGAGAAAGGAATTTTAAATGTCTATGTTTGGGGAGATCAAATTCTTTCTTGGTCTACAGATTCTTCAACAAGATGTAGACATATATATCACTCAGTCCAAATACATCAAGGAAGTGTTGAAGATATTCAAGATGGAAGATTCCAAACCAGTTGGAACACCTATGACTACTGGATGTAAGCTGACAAAGGTAGACAAATCCAATGAGGTAAATCAGACCTTATATAGATCAATGATTGGAAAAATGATGTATTTTGTTCATACCAAACTAGATATAACACATGCAGTTGGAATAGTTACAAGATTCTCTGCTAATCCCAAAGAATCACATATGACTGCTCTCAAGAGAATTTCGAGATATCTGAAGAACACCAAGGACTATGGCTTATGCTATAATAGAGAAGGAAAACTTGAGCTACAAGTCTATACAGATGTTGATTGGGCTGGAAACATTGATGAATGAATGAGCACAACTGGAGGAGCATTCTTCATGGGTGACAGACTTGTCAGATGGATCAACAAGAAGTAAGGATGCATCTCTCAGTCTACTGTAAAAGAAGAATATGTGACTGATCCTGCAAATTGCTCCAATATTGCATAGATCAAACAATTTCTAGAAGGTATGAATATGAAGATTATTGAACCAGTAATTATCTACTGTGATAACACCAGTGCAATTAACATTTCTAAGAATCCAGTCATGCATGCTATGACTAAGCATATTGATATCAAGTATCACTATCTGAGAGAACAAGTGTAAGCAAAGGAAGTGTTACTGGAATATGATCAATCAAAGGAATAGTTAGCTTATATATTCACCAAGCCATTACTAAAGGATACATTTGAGTACCTGAGAAAGAGACTAGGGGTCCAATCCTTTTCTATCAGCTAGTAAGATGACTTGGAGGTTGCATTAGCCTATACCAATTCTGAAGATCAGTCATGTTGATGTAGACACTAAGATGAACAAAAATAGATACATCTTTACATAGCAAGGTACAAGTAAGCACCGAACACCAGAGACATTGTATTGATGATGGAAAGGGAAATTCAAGGAATATATTATGTAAAGAGATGGAACATGATATAGAAAATTTTTGTTTGGCATTGTTGTCAAAGGGAGAGATTATTCTCATTATCAAAAGAATCAAAAGGGAGAGATTATCTCATTGTCATAAGGGAGAGATTATCTTATTGAATCATAATAGAGAGATTATCTCATTGAATCATAATGGAGAGATTATCTCATTGAGAGACATGATAAACGGAGCTTGATTATATCATTATCCATAAGGGTGAAGTTCTTGAAAATCAGAAAGAAAGAGTTAATCAATATTCAAAGGGAGATAAATTGATTACATATGAAATATTCATCTAAGGGAGAGAAGTAACAAAGGGAAAGAGTTCATACAAAGAGAAAGATTGCTGTAAAAAAAGAGATTATCAAGAAGAGGAACAGTCAAGGAAGAGCACATATAAAAACAGAGACATAAGATGCTACATCTATTCAGAGAAGGGATCTAAGATTGAAGACAAATTTTTTGCAAGAAACAAATTTAAGCTATTTTGAGCTTACCGAAAGCTAGACATTTGTAATAGTTACATTAGGAAATCTTGATGAAAATTTATATTTTATATTGTATTAGTGATAGTATAGTATGATAATGTAGTATGTTTCCATCAATGCCAAAGGGAGAGATTGATGACAGGTAACTGGTTGAATGTTTGAAGATGTTAAGTTGATCACTGAAATACTAAAGGATAATGAAAGATATTAAAATAGTTAATGGATTGTTTTGTCATTGATGTCAACTAGATATAATCTAATCAGTTATAATCAAAGTGTCAAAGACTTCAGAGAATCAAAGATATAAAGATTATGCTTTTAGTAATGTATGAAAGACAAGCGTTCACTATGTGACTTCAAACACCGACGGTTTGTGGAACCCGACGGACAAAGATCACCAAAATTCATGTCACAGTGATGCTCAAGCAAGAAAACTGATGAGGATTACTAATGAGTAGAATCAAAAGCATAACCGACGGCCAGAAACATAGTGTAAACCGATGGAGAAACCCGAGGATAACTGAAGAGTTTACTAAAGCTATCAAAGAGTTAAACACCAAAATTAACTTGAGTTCAGAAATGACAAAATATCTAGCTGGCAAGGCTAAATATTGACTTAACTGGTAGTTATCTTTGTTCTCATCAAAAAGATAAAGCCAGCGATAAGTAAAGGATTTAAATTTGTTTTTGTCCAGTTAGCAAGAAGATCTCTACGAGATAAAACATGAGTTTTTATTTAAATCTAATTGGCTAAGATTACGGATCATGCCAAGATCAAGAAAATCAAGAACCTAACAACGGTGATATCATGTCTATAAAAGAGACAACTTAATTCATTACGAGAAGAGGTGGGTGAATGAATGAAAAGAGAATGTTGAAGATAAACTTCATACAATCCTGATCAATCAAGTTAAGGAAAGAGCTAAATTTTTTTATGGACACTGAGCAACAGAGCACAACATCATTGAGCAGAACTAAAGTGGAGAAAAGATATTAACAAAGATATATTGATCAGATTAGTTTTATGAGATTACAGTAGATTTGAAAATATAAAAGTATAAGTTGTATATGTGAACAGATCATACTATTTCAGTTTAACCATTGATTTAGAAAGTCTCTTAACTGAGTGGGATTTAAAGATCCTTTCTATATTGAGATACATCCCAAGGAGTATCAAAAAGTTTGATGATGAAGATATCATGAGATGCTAGATACCTATTGACAGGAAAAGTGAGTGTTTGATTAAGGAAGGTAGCATAGAAATGCCCGATATCAAGTGACAGACTAAACTTTTAAATCCTCTAACAAGGTCACACCTAACTGTGTGTTTGTAATGTTTAACAGGGTTGGCTCTTCACTGAGCTCACTTTAGGAGAGAAAATTTTGGGTTACCGGCCCCAAGTGGTTTTTTCCCTTAACAGGGTTTCCACGTCAAAAATCCACGTGTCAATGTGTTTATGAGTCATTACTTTAGTGTTTTTCATTACACATAGCTTAGTTGGATTGATTGGTATACTCTAGATAATTAGTTTCTTTCAGTAAATTAACATACTGTTATTCGGTAAAAATATAGTATAAGGTTTAACAAAGCATTCCGAGAAGTAGTAATTTGATGATTATATTTGGAGGCATTCATCTTATAGGACTGAAGATAACTAGAGTCTTAATATTGTGGTACTAATTGAGGCCACTGATTCACCTCCCATCTAAGTTATTACTAACAGTCAAGATGTCATTCAAATATGTGTGATGGAGAATCATTTTAGGCTTGATCCATGTGAGCTCAATCCTTAATCCTCATTAGTTGATTTTAATTTGTCCCATGTGAGGGGTGAGGAATAAAAAGAATTGATTAATTGATTTAATTTGATTTTCTTTATCCATGTGCACCCCTGAATGGGTTGGAATTAATTTGATTTAACTATACAATTAATTGATTAATATCAATTGCATAATTAATTGATCTATTTGATTTAATTAATCCAACAGATTTGATAATTCAATTAATTCATGTTTTTGCTTGATTTTCTCACTTCACTCTTTGTTTGATTTTGCTTGACCCAATTTAGATGTCTATAGATACCAACCGATTCTTAGATCCACCTTCAAGATCATTTTTCAAATCCATATCAACCTATGTAATCTGCTTCTCTAAACAATAATTATTCACAATGCTCAGATTTCTTTCATTTCTCCCCTCTGCCTCCTTTAAGGGAACCAAAGTAAACTTCTTTCCATCCTTCTCTATCATGACCGAGTTATTTATGCAATTATGAATAGCCCCCTTATCAAATTGACAAGGTCTTCCCTATAAAATATGACAACCACTCATAAATACCACATCAGACAATACGTCCTCTCTATAAGGTCCAATTTTGAATTTCACTAAACATTTTTATTTCACCTCCACCATATGTTAATCTAAAAACAAACTTATCCCATAAGGACAAGGATGTTGAAACCTCCTGAAGAAAATATTTTGCACCATCTCTTCTGATAACAAATTATCAATACTACGTCCATCCATAATACCCTTAGAAAATTTACCTCCTAATTTACAAACAATCCTAAACAAATTCATCCTTTGTATAGGTTCATATTTCTTCTTACTCAACATGATTCTCCTAAGCATAAGAGATTCTCCCATCTTAGGTTCTGCCATATTCTCCACAAGTTCATTAGTATCTTGTTCCTCATGTGCCACAAGATTCTATCTACCCACGTTCTTACTAGATCCTTCAGAAAATTGGAAAGATCTATGTCCTATTCAACCACATTAGAAATAAGTACCTTTAAATTCCTTGCTACCATTCCCTCTCCTAAGTTTCTTCTGATCAGATTCTACCTCAATGGTCTGCTTTTCCTTTCTATTGCTATTCAATTTCTTCTCTTTCCCTCTAGGATTACTTTATCTCATTTTTAACTTAGCTTATATGATTAATGCATATTGATAAACATCCTCTACTGTAGAAATCCTCATCATACTCAACTTGTCTTGAATATTAAATCCCAGGCCATTGATGTACCTAGCCACGTTCTCCTTACTTACCTCTTTGTGTCCAGATCTGATGGTCATCTTATGAAACTCCTCGGTATAATCCTTACACTCATATTCTTCTGCTTTAGGTTTTTTAACTTCTTGAATTATTCTAATTCATAATCTTATGGAATGAATTTGGTTTTTAGTCTAGCAACCATTATCCTCCATCTAGTGATTTTCATTTCACCATTTCCTCTCTATCTTTCTGCAATTCTCTCCACCATAAGAGATCATGACCCTTCAACTTAATCTATGCTAACCTAACCATCTATGGATCTTAGATATCATCAAGCTCAAAATAATGTACTAATTCTCTAATCCAATCTATCAAATCTTCAGGATGCAATGAACTGGAAAAAGTAGAAACTTCCATCCTACGAATTTTACTTACTTGTTCCATAGACCTAAAAAATATTTCCTCATTTCTATGGATCTTAGTATCTACAGTCTCAAGATATTTAACATCCTCTTTATATTATTCTTCAATCTTAGAATTTCTTTGCAATATAGTCAAAGCATTTTGGATCTTAGTCGTCATCTCATTCTTGAATTCCTCCATCGTTTTCTCTATCCTCCTAGGATTCATCCTTCTAGGAGGGATCCTTCCAATCCTCAGGTGCAACTACCTCAACTTCGGCATTCTGATTACAAGGTGGTCAATTTCCTCTCACTTCATGATCTATCCAACACACTTGTAGCCTACCTCCAAATCTTTGTTCATTTTTACCCTCTGAATGCCTTCATACAAAGTTCTCAACCAAAAAAACTTCCCTCAATAATCCCCTTGTGCATGTCCTCTACAATTCTACGCTAGTTCCACACTCTTCCAACCCACAATAAACACTACTAGGGATTTGCAAGCTTAGGAACTCGATCTTCTAACATAGGAACATCATCCTTGCTCTAATATCACTTCACATAGTCATGGTAGGAGTTTCACCAAAGGAGATGGTCGAAACCATGTAGCAAGAGTCAACATAGAAGAAACAACCAACTCAGGAAAAATAATAGACAATCAACATGCTTTAACAAATCTTCACATTATCAGAAAATCAAATATGTACATCACATTGGCCTGCAACATGCAGCTTATAAAATTTTGTTATAAATGCCTAATTATAACATAAATCTCAAGATAAAACCTAACACTAGCCTTTCAAAGGCTATTCTACTCCTACCTACCAATCCTACTTAAACAAATATCAAATACCTCAATATATAGAGCCTTTATAACACATATGTTGGCTGGATCAATTACCTTTTCCTAGACAAAGAAAACGTAACATGTGCAAATATAGTTCAGGACCCAAATCATGAGATCTCAATGCCAAGATGTATAAATGATGCACAATCCAAGATTTAAATCAACTAAATATTCATGAACATCAGGATACAAGTCACTAAGCTTCGTCAATCTGGAAATTATTTCAAAAGACCGAAAACTCCATCTGATTGTTAGAACATGAACAACACACAAAACTTCCCATGAATTCATAATATCTACATAGTGAAGTATGAGATGGATGTGCAAACCCATACATAAGTAAAATGTGATGTCTAGAACCAACCTTGAGGTTCACAACAATATATGATCCAAAACAAATGAACACCACTAAAAACTTACAAAACTAGAAACATGAACAAAACTAAAATGAAATATTTTTGGGTGATGAAAGATTTCCAACTACCCAAGGATTCTCGTGCATCTAATTTATGTAGTCCTCATTTCACTAGTAATTCCACACATCATTTCTCTAATTTGAACAATAATTATACTGTCACCAGACAAATTTATAGGACCTACTGTTGGGAACTCTTGCATCGAATAGAATAAAATGCAAAAGATAAGAGTACCAAATTTTATGACATTATCTTTATCCTTCTTTATATTCATTAGATTTTTCAATTAGTTGAACCCTCAACAATTCACAAAGATCATATTCTTTGTTCTCTCTTAGCATCTGATATTTAGTGTAGATAGTTGTTCTTTATAGTGTGTTATCTCGACTGGAGTGATAAACCTTATAGACAACAACCATTGCTACAATTTTTACATCATCATATGTTGTATCATTTATTGTCATTCCTCTATTATCAGCCATTGCACTTGTGGCATCATGAACCATGTCATTTTTAACACTGTTCAATACTGGAATACCACCAGATGACCATAATATTGTAACTCTCTCAATCCCCTCTTTTTTATATTTATGGGTTGATTCAACCACATAAATTCTCCATGGATTCTGCACAAAATGTAGTGTATCTAATCTTTTGTCTCAATGCACAAAAATGTAGCAAATTTAGAATCTTTTTTTCTTCTAGAGCATGAAATTGCGGTTTCACACCTCCATCATCTCTCATAAGTTTTGTGAGAAATAATTCCTTAATTTTCTTTGTTCCTAAGTCTACAAGATTATACTGCACATATGCTCTCACATCTTCTATATGATCTTGAACTTCATAGGACACATCTGATAGGACTACATTATGGTAACATCCAAAATGATAGGGGCAACCATTTTGGATGAGGTCTTTTGGTAACATCCACAATGATAGGTGTAGCCATTTTTCCAAATTAAAATTTTTGATTCACAAATATTTGCATAAGTAAAAATACCTCTTTTGCAGAACAAGGGTTTTTGTGCAAATGCCTAGACAAATCTTCCTTCTTGATTTAGATTTTCTTTCAATCACCTTTACATTACCTTCTTTCTCTCTTGATTTTTGTGTGTCAAATGAGACTCTATAATTTCCTTTTGTACCCCTTTTTCTCTTATTTGAAAATGTAATTAATGCTTGTGCCATAATTCATTTAAATGATCCTTGTCACTGTATGTGACTTCAAATTTTGATCATGCACCTTCAGAACTTGCTAAAATCCTTCAATGAAAGTTGCTAGACCTCTTCCCTAATGTCCTCTAACTTTTACATGCTTGAGAAGATCAAGCATTAACTCCTTCTGGGGTTTCCATTTGATTTATCTAGTATGCTCCCCCTAGGCCAAAGGCCTATTTCAATATCTAGTGGATTCATTGTTCTGAGATCTTCTCACAGACCTTCTAGATGGTCCATTCAGACTCATCTTGATGCATTTTTGCTTCATCTTCTTGTGCACATCTTGAAGTAATACTTTGGTCTTCCCTTTATCCTGTTTCTTTACATTTGACTATCATCTCTTGCCTTTTCTCAATGAACTCCTGTTGTGTGCAATCTTGGTTTGGTAATCCTTTGCAAAGTGTCCATATTTATTGCACCTATAGAAAACAACATTTTTTACCATTTCTATTCATCATTGGTCTTTTATTTATTGCGCATTGCCTGACAATGTGTCCAAACCATTACATGTATAACACTTTATATTTCCTAGGTTGGAAGAGAAGTTCTTCACAACACTCCTACACTTACTAGCATTATGACCATGTTTATTGCACTCGAAACAATGAACAATTAAAGATGCAATTCCTTGATTCATCCAAATTATAAAATTCATGAGTTTATGACTAAATTTATGACAAATAAAGAACTTACCATCATTCCTTTGAGCAATAGGTTGTCTTTTAGGTGGCTTCTTGTTCATCTTCTTAATAGATCTAGGCTTTTTCGATGCAGATTTTGATGTTTCTCCTTCTTCATAACCAAGACCTCTTTTATCAATTGTATTTCTTTGGCTTTAAATAAATAAGTCTAACTTAGCTGAGCTTACCATTAAATTTTCCTTATATTCATTTGAAATCAAAATTTCTCCTCTTAGTTCCTCTTCAAGATCCTTTGCATCCTGCAAAATTGAAAAAAGTCTATTGCATTCCTTAGATCTCTCTTTCAAAGGTTGTTCTAGGTTTTATTCATTTTTCCTCCTAGCTTCAATATCCCTAGTCATATTCATCATTATGGATGCCACCTCATGCTTCAAGTTAGCATTCTCTTGTTTGAGTTTCTCACATTCTACAATTTTCTCTTTAAGATCATGGCTTATATGTTCATCATCTGAACTTTTTGATTCATTTTTCTGCAACTGCTTACAAAGTTATCAAATTCTCCTCTTGGCTTTCTTTAGTTGTGTCTTGAGCCCTATAATGATTTCTTCGGCTTCTCTCTGTTGACACCGAAATTTGTGGACACAAATTTGCTTAATTAATAGCCTAATGGTTCACGACATTATATGTGAAACCTAAAGATTTTGATTTTTATCAAAGGGGGTATTTCTCACCTTCATACTTTGAAGATTAATTATTATCTAAAAATTTATAAGGGGACTTACATTGAAACATTATAAATTAATTATTACTTTCCTTATAAATATTATATTGGTGGAATAACTTGTAAATTGAAAAATTAGTTTACATACACAAAAAATACTTAAGAGAAATGTTGGATATTTAATTGATTTATTCTATGTGCAGGTTGGACAATCAAAAAATTATTTTACAGGGAGTATATCTTACCCAAGAATATTTTTGGATTTGCAATATGATTGTTTTTTCGCATATAGATATTGTTTACAAAATCATTATTGAACAAAAGGGTGGTGATCGAGAGTTGAACACTCGACCTCTCAAGCCAACCCATTTACTATCCTAACTACCCCCTCCCCTCCCTAACTAGTTGCTCTATTATATTCTTCGAGAACATAAGTTAGAGTGAAAAAACATATCCTTTTTATTTAATGGTAGGATAAAATAATATTATAATTGATCTTTCATGTTAAAAGTTTCATGATATGGGAATATGCTTTTAGCCTTTTATTTTGAATATAATGTCTTTCCTAATGTGAATAATTGTTGATCTTTAAGTGGTGAGTTATATACTTTTAGGGTTATCTTGAAAGTACATGTTTTGATTAAATGTTACAAATATGTAGGGAATGACTTTTAAAAGAATTTAATTATAAATGCCCTAAAGTGAAAAATATATTTGCTAAACTTTTATTATGTTTTGGGGCTATTATATTTAAAGTAAACCCTTTCTTTATGCATTTTGATGTAATGTTTGAAATTTGATTCTTTCAAAGGGCATAATGATTAATGTTAGTTTTATTTTATATCTAATTGATTTTCTTATTTTTAATAAGACCAAAATTGGATATATGTTTTTGATTACGGTAAAAGCAGGTTTTGAAGGGAACCCCGAAACCCTTTAACAAAACAAAGGAAGGAAAGGCTAAAAAATCCCCAGAAAACAACAGATTGTCCCAAGGAGGGGACCAATCAACAGAGGGTCACAACCCAGATTTTACAAAAACTAATCCAAAACAAAAAGCAAAAAAGCAGCTGGAAAGAAAACAGAGAAGAACACTGCCATCACAAAAATCAGAGAGATTTCAGAAGACTTTCAGCTTCCACCAGCTGACACCTCATAGTTGCCACGTTCTCTTTCAGCTTCATTAGGTCTGGGTCTTCATTCTTTTGCACCTTTGATCTAGTACGAGTTCCTGGTCCCGAGTGCTGGGAGGAAACAGGGTGATCAGCAGTATCTTTGTTGTTTTCCAACCAACTACTCAGAGAAATCAAATTCTCGAGAGTTGCTTTCATTCCTGTATTGACCAGTGTAAGTAAGTATTTCAGCATATCTTCGTTCCCACTGATCTTCTTCTGGATAGGAGTCATTGCATCTTCAACAACATTTCTTATTTTGGCCTCAATATCATCATTAACAGAAACATTGGAGTTTTGGGATATATCATTCCTGATAGTATTGATGGTATCTTCAATTATAGAGCTTTTGTTCTCCAGTTTAATGCATCGATTTTTAAGCTCCACCAGATCTGACTGAACCCACTTATCCAAGTTGTAACTGTATATA
>MU228521.1:3299989-3338967 GCA_018584345.1 Thuja plicata | reverse complement strand
AAACTTGTATTTCAATTAACTAAATGCTAAGCATACATGTTAAAGTCAATAGAATCAAAATTTGTGTTTCAATTCACTAAATGCAAAATTGTTATAGCAGGGTTTGTTAATAGCTTTCAAAACTGCCATGCCTGCATTTGGCAGGAACTATGCTGCACTGCAGCTCTTGTTTATATAGATCTCTAATATGCTATTATCAGAACATATTGTAAGTTGGTGCAATGAAATTTTCATATTCTATGTTTATATTTTGTGACACTTACTAACATAAGATTTGTAAGACTCACTAATAGACATGTATATAAGATAGCTCTTTTAGTATATGTTATAAGTGACACAAAAAATATTAGTCCAAGACAATTATTATTCTCTATTATTTATTAATAGTTGTGGTAATCTAATTTCTTATAAAGAGAATTAATTCTAAATGATGAATGTATTTTTGAGATTGCTAAGAAAAAAATTATAGAATGAATTATCACTGTTACATTGATTTAAATAAACTTCAATTCATTGAGGCTTGATACTAAATTAGTTACAAAACCAAAAAAGAAATAGTAATTGTTAAGTGAGATTTTTAATTAAATTCTAAAATAAATTTTGAACATGATTACTAAGTTATATTGATATGTGGAATTCAAATAACAATATTTTATTAATTTTAAAAATTACAATTGTAAAAGTTCTAGATGAATGTAAAGAGTCTACATTTAAACATTCAAACAATCAGGCTACAATGTTACATGTGTGGCACACTTCACCATGTCTTAGATATGTATATTTGAATATTAATAACTGTGAAATAAATTTTCAATTTCTTATTTTGGCTATTTATATGATGAAAGATAAAAATTATGTTAAGCATGCAAACGTATACAAGAGCCAATGGGAAATGTGAGAACTCTTAGGACCCCAATTATCTTACTTCATGTTTTGTAGTAATGTGTTTTATTTTTCATTAAAATAAGAGGGGAAGAGCCTCAATCCATTACCATCAAACTTAGAACTAGTACTACTATTGAATCCAAGTCTATTTTTGTCTTTCAGTTGTCTCTGACCTTTAATGTGTGCATCCAATGATCTCAGTGTTTCTTCATTTCTCTTTAGTACCTCATTGGCATTCTTTTTCAAATTTCAGTTCACTTGCCAATCTTTCAACTTCATACTTCAGTGCTTGATTCTCAAATTCTTTCCTCATCAACTCTAGATTAGCACTCACTAGTCGATCGCTCATATTATAGTGTACTTGTGTTATCCTCATGATCTTATTATCTTTCTCATCTATTCTTGTTTCAGACTGTCTTTTGTCTTCTTTAGCTAATCTCAATGCATCTTCAATTGCGCCCTTAGAGTCAAGTATCTCACTAATTCTTCTTCCATGTACTTCTTGATCTATCTTTGCTAAGTTCATTTGCTCAGTGAGTGTCTTTTTTATTTTCCACGAGTTCAGCAATGGTTGAATCAGATTCATCACCCAGACTAATTTTAGATGCTTTCTCAACAGTATCAACATGCTCTTGTGTGGATTTCAGTTGACTACACAACTGCTTTCTTATTTTTAAGGACATTTCCAACTTTCTTTTCAGATCTTCAATCACCTCTTTTGCATTCTCTAACTCAAACTCAAGACTATAAATCTTCTTAGATTTCTTGTAACTTTCCATACCCACGATCTTTACTCTCAAGCAGTTAAACCCTTATCTCAACATTCCAAGCTCTAATACCAATTCTTGAAATAACTTAGGAAAGTTATGTACTGAGAGGGGAGGGGTGAACCAGTACCCTCAAGACTTTTAAGCATACAAGCTGATCAATTACCGAGTTGAATACATTGCATAATATGAATATAAAGTGAATAACTCAAATCATAAAATTTGCAACACATAACAGAATCATTTTTGTCACGTAGAAGTCCTTTGTTAGAGGAAAAAAATGCGGTGGAGATGACACCCACATTCCTTCACTACTGCAGTATAAAGGTTTCTCAGTTAGAGCTATAATGTTAGCTACTTTTGTTAGCTTACCCTGTTAGGAGTATAATACTCAGTAAAGAGTACATAAGACTTGTTCAGTATACCTGGTTAAAGGATTTAACAATCTCTAATCTAAGTGATGTACCCTATTAAAGGATTTACAAAATATAAAGTCTTGTTAGGGCCTACTCACAAATAAGATTTGTACTTCTTTGATTACAAAAAAAATCTGTACAAAAATGTCTAATAAGAATGCATCAATAAAATGCTATCTAGACTCATTATGCCCACTAACTCTTTTACATTATTCTACACTCGGTAGTTTAGTATTATAAGCTATGCTTCCGTCTGCATATGTCTCCTTTGCTTCTCTTCATAATAACATCAACATCAACTCTTCAACTTTAGTAACAAAAATAACAACAACAACCACAATAGCTCATTCTTGCAATATGATCTCTTATATAATTTCCACGCAGTTAACTGTAATTTAGGCAGTTAACTAGATCTAGGGAAACATCATTCAATGGTAGAGATTAAGCGGTTAAACTTTGGTTACATATCTAATGTATTGTGCCTCTAAAAATTCATTGGTGGATCTTCCTAATGATCATATTATTTCATGTATTTGGGATCCCAACGATTAAACTAATGCTTTCCTTAAATTATGTGTATCGCGTCCTTCTCGGTGTCCAGATTCAATGTATCTAAATTCAATTGAAATGTTGGCTCCAGAATACTCGCTAATATACTTGTGCTTACTTGGTAACTCTAAACTTTCTTCTTGCTGCTTATGAGTGCTCAGTACTCATCTTTGCATGACTCGGTATGTGTATCTCACTCAGTGCTTGATAACTGCTCAGTTCTCGGAGGCTATCCCGGTTGCCTCTACTGACTATGACTCCTACATTATACTTACTTACATGCTTTGGTTACATTCACCGATATATGACTTTGCAGAAAACTAATAACAACACAATCAATTTAGGAGTAAAAGCTCCTGCATCAAATTTGTGTACTCCTCATTTCACTATTCATTCCACACACCATTTCTCTAATTTTTACATTAATTGGACTATCACCACACAAATTTACAGGACCTACTATTGGTAACTCTAGCTGTTAATAAAACAAAATACAAAAGACAAGAGTGGCAAATTTGATGACATTATTTTTATCCTTCTTTATCTTTATTAGATTTTTAATTAGTTGACCCCTCAATAGTTCACAGAGATCATAATCTTTGTTCTCTCTCAACATTTGATATGCAGTGTAGATAGTTGTGCTTCACAGTGAGTTATCTCAACTAGAGTGATAAAACCTATAGCCAACAACTATTGCTACAAATTTCACTTCATCATATATTATATTATTGATTGTCATTCTTTTATTATCAGGCATTGCACCGACGTCATCATGAAGTGCATTATTTTTTACAGCCTTCAATACTGAAATACCAACAGACAACCATAATCTTGTAACTCTCTCAATTACCTCCTTTTTCAATCTTCATGGGTTGATTCAACCACATAAAATTTCCATAGATTTTTAACAAAATCTAGTGTATCCAATCTTTTGTCTCAATGCACAAAAATGTAGCAAATTTAGAAAACTTCTTTCCTTCTAGAGCATGAAATTCTAGTTTCACACCTCCATCATCTCTCATAAGTTTTGTGATAAATAATTCCTTACTTTTGTCTTTTCCTAAGTCTACAAGATTATAATTCACATATACCATAGAATCTTCAACATGAAGAACTTCATAGGACACATGTGATAACGTTGCATTAGGGTCTGACTCAAGAAACTTATATGGATGTTTCTTGAATTTTGGGTGAGGTCTTTTGGTAACATCCACAATGATAGTTGTTGCCATTTTTCCATACTAAATTTTTTTGATTCACATTTGTTTGCACAAGTAAAAACACCTCTTTTGCAGAACTAGGGTTTTCACGGAAATGACTTGATAAATCTTCCTTCTTGTTTTACATTTTCTCTCAATCACCTTCAAATTACCTTACTACTTTTTCTCTTTATTGTTGTGTGTCAAATGAGACTATAATTTCCTTTTGTACCCCCTTTTCCCTGATTTGATGATGTAATTAATGCTTGTGCCCTAATTAATTTAAATGACCTTGCCCACTGCCCGTGACTTGAAATTATGATCATCAACCTTCAGATCTTCCTAAAATCCTTGAATTAAAGTTGTTAGACCTCTTCCCTAACGTCCTATAAATTTTCCATGCTTGAGAAGATCAAACATTAACTCCTTCATGTGTTTCAATTTGACTTATCTAGTATGCTCCTCTTAGGCCAAAGGGTTGTTTGAATATCCAGTAGATTCCTTGTTCTCAGATCCTATCACGGACATTCAAGATGGTTCATTCAGACTCTTCTTGATGCATTTTTTCTTCATCTTCTTGTGCACTTATTCAATTTATACTTTGGTCTTCCCTTTATCCTCTTTCATTACATTTAACTATCCTCTCCTTCCTTTTCTCACTGAAATCCTATTGTATGGAATCTTGGTTTGGTAATCCTTTGCAAAGTGTCTAGATTTGTTGTACCTTTAGCAAACAACATTTTTTTCACCATTTCTATTCATGATTAGTATTTTATTTATTGCACACAACCTGGAAATGAGTCCAAATCTATGACATGTATAACACTTTATATATTGCCTAGGTTGGAAGAGAATTTCTTCACAACACTCCTACACTCACTTGCCTTATGGCCATGTTTATTGCACTTGAAACAATGAACAATAAAAGATGTATTTCTTTGATTCATCGCAATACTAAAATTCATGGCTTTATGACTAAATTTATGACAAATAAAGAACTTGTACTAGTATTCCTCTAAGCATTAGGTTTTCTTGTAGGTGGCTTCTTGTTCATCTTCATAACAGATCTAGGATTTTTTAATGTAGATTCTAAAGTTTCTCCTTCATCATAATCAAGACTCCTTTTATCAATTGGATTCCTTTGGATTTCAAGCAATGAGTGTAACTTGGATGAGATTACCATTAAATTTTCCTTATAATCATTTACAATCACAAGTTCTCTTGTTGGTTCCTCTTCAAGATCCTTTGCATCCTACAAATTTGCAAAAAGTCTATTGCGTTCCCTAGATCTATCTTTCAAAGGTTGTTCTAGGTTTTATTCATCTTTTTCTCTTAGCTTCAATATCCCTATTCACATTCATCATTATGGATTCCATCTCAGGCTTCAAGTTATCATTCTCTTATTTGAGTTTTTCGCATTCAATAATTTTCTGTTTTAGATCATGGCTTAGTTGTTCATCGTCTAAAATTTCTAATTCATTTTGCTGCAACTTCTCACAAAGTTATGATCTTCTCCTCTTGGATTGCTTCAATTGTGTCTTGAGCCCTATAATGCTTTCTTTGGCTTCTCTCATATCTCTTTTAGTCAGACATAGATCATCAATTTCTATCATAAGATGTTTTTGCAAGTCGGACTCCATTGTTCCTTCGGAGATCACCCTCAAGCTGTTACGCTTCCTTCAAGGGACCAAGGCTCTAATACCAATTAATAGTGTGAAGGAACGCTAAGAGGGGGAAGTGAATCAATGTTTTATAGAAAAAATTTACAATAAGACTCCAATTATTCTTAAAACAACTTTTAAACTATCAATAACTTGCAACATATAAATTATTAATCTGTTTTAAAAGTAAACATGCAAGAGCATAAATTATTAAGCCACATAACACACCATAAGACAAGAATTTTATCATGGAAACATTGTTAGGTAAAAAAAATAGTGGGGATGAAACCCAAAATAATTAGATACCTTGTTAGAAGTATAATCTTATTACAATGTATGGGGAATGCACATGCATTCAGGAACATAGCTTAGAGCTCACTGCTCAAATAAAAAGCATTGGGCTACAACCTTGAGGAAGACTCACTGTCTTACAACATTGTCACTAGAATGATCTCAAATTTTATGAACTGCCAAAATAATGTCTTCTAATATCTAATTATAGTTCATATACGCTTGAATGTTGATTTTATCCATACACCAAAACTGACTGCCCTATTACACTACTCTTCACATTCAGAATATCAGATCTCTATAAGCCACATCCAATCCTTCACAAAAACAAATTAAATCAAATCAGAATGTCAAATCTCTATAACTGTTACACTGTTCTTCACAAAAAGAAATAAAAAATTATGGAAATGTCTTTATTGATTTTTCATATGTAGAATGCCTTCAAATCTAGCCTCCACACATTTCCAATGATGGATGAAGGATATTTATGCATTTTCACATCTTCCCTAATGTGTACAAACTACTTTTCCAACTTCCCAACTGACTGGACTCTTCATCTTCCTTATTTTTGCAATTTTGCCATATTAACAAGTTTTTGACAACTTATGCAACTTGTTCAAGAGTTACATATTTGACTCTTTGACAAGAAAAATGGACCTCATATTCCTTATTACATCAAAATGGATTCCCAGATACTGATTGAAGAATCAATGACAACTATTAGCCATTTAGTTGTAAGAAAATTTTCTTGACAACTTTTCTTGCAACTTGACAACTTTTCAACTGATGACCTTATTAACTGAAATGATCCTTATTACATCATAAAAGGTATAGTATGGCCTCATTACAATGTTAAAACACTAAGCTTGAATCCAAAACCAAGAGTTGCCTAATGGAGGCATGAAGTTGACATGGTGCTCCTGCACCAAGCTAGGTCATGATAGAGTTGGATAATTTAGTGGTCTAATGAGGCTTATTAAATAAGGGGTTATGCTAGTTGAATAATCAAACTTGAAGCTTTGAGTTCTTAATCTACTCCTAAACTAACTATATTTCAAAGAAAGTTATAAAGATAGGTCATGGCTACAAAATAATTTTTTTTTCAATAGTGACTCTAAACTAATAATATCAACAAAATTAAAAGAACATAAACACATTCTATTCATTAACATGTAAACTATCAATTTAACATATTAGTGAAGCCAAATTCAAACATGGAAATTGCAAAAACCACATTTAACATTAATATTGATCACCATATACATGTAGGGATTACAATTAAGTAAATATGAATTCAAGTGATAACTAAATGATTTATTTAAATTTAGGAAATTAAATTGGAAATAATAAATACCAAATGTTCATAAGAAATATCTAGTGAGAATGAAAAATTTGCATGAATGAGTTTTTATTAATTCTTTAACCTTAGAAAAATATAAGCATATGGGTATGTGCACCATGTTGTGGACCAAAAAGGGGGTATAAGTGGATACATTTTTTCTGAAATTGGGTAAACCTGAACTTGGAATAGGTCTTTGAGGGTCATGCACTCAAAATAAGAAGATGTGTAAAAAATAAAAAGTGTAGTACTCTAAATCTTGTTTCTAAAATACTAATTTATTTAAAAACCCGATAAGATAAGATTAATTGTTTTAAACGAAAACATGTTCAAGTAATTTTTTTGAAAAACATAACATAGTTGTTTCTATGTGTGGTACAAAAGATATAGTTATATTCAATAATTTTTAAATCCCTTTGGTAGGATGATAGGTAAGAGTGAGATCTGCAAGTTGTGTATTTTTTTGAAATTTTCCGATGAGAATATTTTTTTTGTGATTTTTTGAAGTGATCGCATCCTAAAAATTTGGCACCTATTCATGCGTTGGGCATAACTTGCATCAAAATAATAAAAAATGAAACCTTTTATTTAAAAAAGCTGTATAGAATCATGTAATTTATTTTTAATTTGATTAATTATATCAAAATTTATTAAAAAAAATGGTAGACATATGTTTGTGAGGACAATCAAGAAACTTGTGAATAAAATTAAAGTTTACTATGCTAATGTTGTCCAAAAATAGAAACATTTATATGGTTAGAAAGCTAAGAAGATGTATGAGATTATGGTGAAAATTCTAGAGCTACCATGTTGACAAATTTCAAACCTAATGAAGATAAAGTCGAGAATTCATCTTACAAGATAAAAATTGTCTAAAAGAAAAAAAATGGAGGGAAAATGAGCATCCAAGGCTTTGGGTCATTTTCCAAAGCTCTTCCCAAGCCATAACCCGATCAGGTTTCTAAATTGAAAATAACGTGATCAGGTTCTGAAAAGCAAAAACTACTTCAAAACCCGATTGGGTTTTAAAGAAGTAAAAATTATGCATTTTATTCTCCATAACCCGTTTAGGTTTCGAAGAAACTAGAATAGGCTTTTCTCTGGAATCCATAACTTCCACATATGCAGTCTGATTGACTCTGTTCAAAAAGCATAGGAAATATTTTGAGACAATCTAACACATGATTAACCTACAATCATATTTAGGCATCAAAATTTTTTGTTCCGTCCATTTGAATCAAGTAAGGTATAAAATAGGTACTCATTATTTCCCACACATGCAATGTAGTATGCTCTCCCTCTCTCTCATAATAAATTTGTACTAATATGTGTTGGAAAGAGACACTACATAGATTCTTTGGTATTTTTATTGATGGCAAAAAAACTCAATTTACACATCCAAATTGCATAGGAAGGTCCGTGGTAAGTCGGAATGAAAATTTGTCTAAGTCTGGGAATGAAGAACAAAGTGTTTTTCCAGTATTCAATATTTAGTTCAGTGAGCTATTCCAGATTGACATTTTTAGTTGTGGATGTAAGGGAAGTGTTTTGGATGTCTATAGACGCTTATTAAATATTAGAGGTGTTAAATCCTAAAAATTCACCATTGCTAAGATGCACAACTTAGCTTTCTAGAGGAACATGGAAACACTCCTAGGCAGTGGGTTACCTAGAACTTGGAGTGAATCTTCAAACAAGGCCGACTCCTAAATGGTAATTCACTTAAAAGGAGTTACTGCAGCTAAAATTTTTAAGAAAAGGGAGAAGAAATAAAAATTTGTAAATAACTGAACTGAAATTGTGATGCACCAAAATTATAAGGATAATGCTATTGTATAAACACTATGAAGCTCCTATAACAAATTTCTTCAAGATACAATATTAACATAACATGGTTTGTATATAAGTGCTTCATAAGAATGCCTAAATTATATAGATTTAGAAGGAATATTTTCACAACTAACAATTGTAATAACTTGACACAACACACAAACTATATAAAACATGTAAATTGGTCACACGTACTAAAATGAGACATTAATTTAAGGATTCAAATGAAGAATCGCATAAAGAAACATTAATCATTGTTCTGCATACAATAAAAAAAACTCAAGATAGATCGAAAATGTTGTGTTTATTACGCTCTAGAGGTGAAAAAAAATACACTCCTAAAAGAGTTATAGAAAACACGCACATAAGTTGCAAAAGGACTCAAAGAATCTCTCCAAAGAATAGTTCTATATCCCATAACTAACACAATAATGAGTACAAAAGGTGTATATATCCAACTCTCCAAGAAGTAGTTGAAAAATAACACCTACCAATTGCTTGGGTCATATGTCCTTCAAAACCCTACAATCTAGCAACTAGATTTGCTCAAAAAGGCCACCAAAGGGATAGAAAATTCAATAGTGACCTAGTCCATTATGACAAGTCTTCAAAACTATAATAAATTCCCTAAAAAGACCCAGACAACCCCTAAATTTTCTCAACACTTCCTAGATGCTCTCCAAATGTCTTTAAGTAAGTTTGAAACTAAGTCAAACTCCCTAAACACTTGGAAAAAAGAAAGCGCCACCTCTCCCCCTTAGATTTTACAATATATAAAAATAAAGGACTTATAATTGGGAACCAACTCTTTGACCAAATATTTGAGGCACATGCCTTCTATTTGCACCCAAAAATAATGTTTGCGTAAGTGTCTTATATGAACAAAACTTACTAAATATTTGATAATTATGACTATCTAAAAGATACAGAAATTAACTGCTTGTCTCTATTTTCATTTTTTTGTATTATTTTAATTCATATTACTAAAATGATTAATAAATAGATTATTCATTAATATGACTAAAACCATATTAAAATATAATACAAAAAATGAAGAAAAATAAAAGAAAATCCGTAAGTGTTGATGTAAATCCCTAACACTAAACAAATTGCTTCCCACTAAAATCCACTAAGTGTTACAAAAAACACCTAACACATATATTGTTTCAAACCCCTAAATTGAAGCTCTCTCTTTTATTTGCACCTAATTAGTCTAGAAACTTCTTGAAACTTTCTGGTCACCAATGCATGAGGGTAGGGTTTTGAGGGTTTTTTTGAGCTCTGAAGAAATTCTTCGAGGCCTCTGTGGAGATTCTTAGTGTTGACTATGAAGGGTATTATATTATTCCTTGTAATGAACATATTGAATCCTTTTTACCACCTATATGCAGATCTCTCGCTCAAAATAGTAGGTAGACATTCTTTTGTTTTCCTAAAACATGAAGGAGAAAGATTCATTTGGTTTTCTTTGTGCATTTGTTCTTTCAATAAGGGTTTTATATCAGTCTTCTAGTATTTTCTTTCAAGATTTCATGACCTAGTCGAGGGCTTCTACTGAGCTCTAAACCCATGGCTCCACTATTTTACATCCTTACTATTCTCAATGTGTTGTAGATGATGCTCCATATTTTTTCTATGTTTAACCTCAATATTTCATTGATTATTTGTTCATTTTGTATGTTGCGGGTTTGACTTTAAAACAAAATTTGTATTTATCCCCCCTTGAGACCTTTGAGCCCTCATTTTGTGTGTATTTTCCATTTTTTTAATCACTTTCTAAGGGTTGTGGCCATTCCCTTTTCTCAATCCCTCACAAATATTTGGGTATACAATGGGTTCATACTTGAACCTGAAAGGATTTTTATTGTTTCTCAAAACCCAACTTATTTGAGATTATGGACCATAAGTTACCATTGTTATATAGGTCATGGCTGATTCTGTGTACCTGTGTTGTTTTGATATGACCACAAAGTCTTGGAATTTCAGAGCCCTTTCTACTTCTCATGATTTTATGTTGGTGCAGTCATTCTAAAAATATTGCAACAACATCATGGTACTATTTTATCTTGCAATAACATTATATCAATAATACTTATTTCTGATTATGAAGTCCTTATCATGGCATTACTCGAATGTCTTTACTCTTTCACACATAAGACTATCAGATTTGCATTCATGTAACTCTATTTCCTTTTGTTGCATGCAATTCATACATTGATTTCTTCATGATGTACTTATTTGACTCTCTTAGCTGGAATACTCACTTAGTGTATCTATAAGTACTCATTTTGGAATACTGCTCCTATCATGTAGATTGTTCTTGTTTGTTGTATCAGGAATGTTGACTTCATCGTTGATATTAAAAAAAAAATTTATCCCTGATGTTGTAATAAATTTTGTGTATTGTATTTTCTTCTTCATTCCTTTATTGTCAATATCAAGGAAATATTTTTGATATGTTTAACAATACCCAGATTACTACTCTTTAATGTATTACAAAGTCATCATTCTTGTTTCTTGTTTACACATGAGTTTCTATGCCTCATTCATTTTAGTTGTTCTTAAAATTGTTTCTTTTCCAAACACACAATTGAGACATAGTATCTTTAATATGCCTGTAGATAATAATTTGAACTTAAAATTGAAGCATTCCCTTCTTCAGTATTATGATAGAATTATCTTTCTTCTATTGCTGATATTTGGATTCAGACCTGTTAGTGTAATTAAATATTCATAATTAAAGTTTACTTAATCTTACTTAGGATAATGCAATGCATAGTAGTTTTCATATGAGACACATAGGAGTTTTCATCCTATTTTAGCACATGGTGGGGTGAACCCACAATAGTGGGTTACACTTTTTTGGAGGAAGAAATTCCTCCTAAAATTTGCAAAGAAGACGGATTTAGAAAGTAATTTAAATAGAAAGTAGGGACTTTCGATAGAAACTACTTTCTATCGGAAGTCCTTGAATATGGAAATTTAACTCAATTCCTTTCAATAGAAATTAGTTTCACTCGAAACTAATTTCTATCGAAATCCTCTGATTAGAGGCCATTTGCAGAGGCTAACAAAAATCTGCAGTTTTCATGGCATCGGAGCTCAAGTGCGGGGCTCAAATGGAAGAATAGGTAGATGTCCTTATTCATCGCACAAGTAATCTAAATGAGATTTCTAACGAATATAGATTTGACAAATTTTGAATTAATTAGGTCTATGTTTTTTGACGTGCATTGAATGTAGGTTTTTTATCGAATATAAACCTCCAAGTTTGATGTTCAATGAAAAATAGTAGAAAAGAGAAAAAAAATTTGAAAAACAACAGTGCCCTCTGGCTTCAAGTTTAATTTCTATAAAAAAAAATTGAATTTCGATAAATACACAATAAGTTATAAGCTATGCAGTCAAGGTATGTCAAAATTAAGGTTTACTCTACTTCAAATGTTCATAAAATATGAAATAATAATGATAATGTCGTCAAACCAATTGAAGACCCTTCGTATGGATGTTACAAAACCCAATTCAAAATAAGTGCATTGATATCTATTTTAGGAAAAAATTTATGCTCTATGAAGTCAATGTAACTTTTTGAAAATGACGTTTTCAGCAACAGAGCAGTTTTAGTGGGAGAAAAAAAACCATTCAAATCAATTAAAGAAAAAAGAAAAAATATTTAAGAACCTAGACAGAAAATCCTAAAAGACTCTAGTTTACTTCATCTTTTGATTCCAAACAGTTTAACGATAATATGCATCTGAATCTGAAAGCTTTTTTTTTCAAAATGTAGACTTCAATGTCTGTTTAGGCAAAAAAGTGTAACCCACTATTGTGGGATCACCCGATGTAGGAGAAATTCCACTTTATGTGTAAGATCCACCTTTAGTACACATATCACATTATCATCCTCATCATATTGCACATAATTCATTGCATAATGGAGGATGATCCACCTTTTTTGGACATGTGATTTCACCTTCCATGGGTGATAACTTATCTTCTCCTTATCATTGTCTCTTATTGCCTTGCCTATATAAGCAGAATTATTATGTACATTTTAATTATGTCCATTATCAATAATATCATTCTTGCATATTAATGCAATTGTCTTTCCATTCTCTTGTGGAAGTTATCTTGGTCATTCATTTGATCTTTAGGGTGTTGTAGAGTCACCTAAAACTCTAACAAGACCTTTATATTGTTAGAGTAATTAGGTAGTTTCATTACTCTTTTTTCACTTAAGCTGTCTCTTAGGTGCATATAATTAATATTTTATATTAATTATATTGCGCAACCTAGTTTTTTTGTTTAGGGTTTGTTTACCTTTATAGGCTAAACTTTGTAATGTTTCTTTCATAACTTAGGGAACATATTTTGACTCTTCTTTCGAGCATCTCTGAGTTCGTCTTTTTCATTCTCATGCTTCTTCTCAATAACAGGTCATTTGCATGCAGGTGTATTTGGGTTCTATGGATTTGCATTTTTCAAATCCTACATGGTATCAGAGCTTCCCTGCTGCTGCCTAGTTTGAGGTTTTTTGAAGCCATGAGTCATAGCCAAAAGCCACAGCTTCTCTAGGTCTTTTTCTTTATTTTGGAGGAGGTGCTATTTTTTGGAGCTTTTTGAGCCAAAATAGACTCCACCATCACGCTCAGAAGGCCTGGGAGAGTCAAAATAGATATAAATTTTGACATTTTTGGTCACAGTGACCTCTGGGAAATATTTTTTGCCTCCTAGGCCGTACGACACGCATTTCAAAAAAAATTTTAATTTTAATTTTTTAAATTATTTTTCAGGGCTGCCGGAGTGCAGTTGGAGCGCGCCTCCCTTGCGCCACCCCAGCGCCACCACGACCCGGCCCGCGCCCGACCCCCCACCAGTGCGCCACCCACCCGCCACCGCAGCCGCCCCCAGCGGTGCTGGGCCCGGGAGCCGCCCAGTCTCCACCGGCCACCAGCCTGCAGGTATGCTGCTAACATCACTGCTGATGGCAGCAATCAGAAAACTCTAACAAGACCTTTATAGTATATACCATTGTTGTCCCTACCATGCAGTGAACTCATCTCTATTTCCTTGGACTTGTTTTTCTCTTCCATGCTACAGATGTATATACCTCTCTATGAGAATTCATGATCCTTAGACTTGATATGTATTCATTTCTATTTTTTCTTAATGAATATTTATGATGTAGATGTTTCTTTATGGCTTAACTTGGTATTATGTTGTTTCAGTTATGCAATATGATATCATTTGTTAATTATCATATCCTAACTTTTCCCTGACAATTTTGACAACTATCTCTTGCCTCTATTATGTATTTCAATTTTGTCATCATGAAGTCTTTCTTGGCTATCTAAAATGGTTCCTTGTTGCTGAAAATCACTATATTTTCTAATGTTATGATTGAAATGCTATCTGTAGAGATCTTGACTATAATATTGTGGCAATTAGGTACCCTTAGAATAATAACATGTCTACTCATATAATTCTTGCAACACAAATGATTTTCTTCTTGATGCTACATAAGAATCATTTAGTTATACTCTGATATATGTTTCTGAAGCTCGTTTGAATGAATTTAATGTTGCACACACCTTTCTACCTTCCCTCATTAGAATCAGTAGCACCCTTTCTACCTTTTGCAAACACATTTCTTCCTTCCCTCCTATTTCTATATAATAATAAAAATATATGGTACCTTTTATAGTTGTCTTGTAGCTCCCTTTATTATTCTGCTGATTCTGATTCCTCATTATGGAACTTGATAATGTATTTAGATTTAGTGTGTTCCATATACACTAATTTACTCATGACATTGTTCATTTCATTACTATAAAAAATGAAAAAAATGAAAACTAAAAGGTTTCAATTCTATATGACTTGTCCCTTTGATAGTTTTCTAATTCATTCCTTTATTCCACATGCTATTGATTGAAACAAAGAAAAAGGTTTTATGTAATGAAATGCATGTCCCTTTCATGCTTTGTTTCTGATTCTTGATGATTCTTCTACTTCTGTCTCTTGATAACATGCTGGGCTCAACCCTCGTGGGAGCCACATTTAACCCTACATGCTATCAAGAGACACATGTATCTACATGAAGTGAACATGTTAGAAAATAAATCCTTATTTTAAGTGTACATGATATTTGAGATGTCTCTTTCTTTTTTAATGCACATTGAGATCAGTTTATAATGCATAGGTAAATGATATGTAGGGTGTGTAACTTTTCATTTCTTAGAGTGTTTCTCTAACTCATTTCTTTGACCAATGTAGGAATGGGGAGTACCAAGGAGGACTAAGGAGATAGGAAGGGAAAGAATTTTAGGTAGGAACTAGAGAACTCAATCTTCAACTAGTCATATATGGAATGACCGGTTATCCTCCCTTCCTGCACATTTTCTCGTTTACTTATTCATATATGGATTGATCTTAATTTTTATTGAATAAGAAAGAAGCTAGACTCACAACTTGTGTGAGAAAAAATGTACACCTTAAATTCAATAAAGATTACTTTGTTCATAACAGATTTTTTAAGCTTTTCCTTGTATTTTATGCATCTTCTATGCAATGACTTAATACTATGTATTGTCTTTAAGTCATTTCATTTAGACATATGAATGCAATGTTTGAAAAAAAAAAATGTACCATTTTATTTGAAAGTTATTAATAGTTTTACTTGATTGAGCCATAGGTAAAAATATGGTAACAAGAGGTCTGGTGTGTGGTGTGAAAGTTAGATGGATCTATGTATCAGTATTACGTTTACCAATGAGAGCAGCCAACTTGTGTGGAAAAATATTTTTGTGGACATGGTAAAACATATTTGGCAGATAATTGTTATTTAAAATGGTGGATCCAACATTTATAGAGGTATGTGAATGATTATTTTTGGATGAAGTGATATTTGAATTTGAATTTGGCTGACTTGGTCAACACATTTCACATTTTCCTAGAACATTTTTTAGCTAACATAGTGCGATCAAATTTTTGGTTGTTGACCTGTAAGATGGATTGTTTAACATTTATAAACTATGGAGAGGCATGTGAGAAGTGTGAAAGGTGGTTATTTAAATGATCTTGTGAAGATATTTGAGATCTGATTTTTTGATTAGCGAAGAACAAGGAAACATGGCAGTCAGAGATTAAATGCATCAGATCTGAGTGTTGAGCTTATGCAAAACTCTAACTATGCATTAGTTGATGCTACTTTAGCAGTTCAATACTGCTTGTGATCATTTTAGTGATATTTTAAGATAGTGAGCCTTTCTAAAGGGTTGTAGCCCTTATTATAATTGAGCAATGATCTCTAGGCAGTGAGACAAAATGCATGTGCATTTCCAAACATTGCAAGACAATATTTTTGTAGAGTATTATCTTGTGGGTCTCATTCCCCCTGGGTTTTTCTCCTAATAGGGTTTCCACTATAAAAATCCTTATGTTGTGGTTATTTTATTTATGTTCATATTTATAACATCTCATTGGATAAGTTAAATAAGGTTAAAATTTCTAGAACACTGATTCATCCCCACTTCTCAATGGTCCTTCATTCCAAAAATTGGTATTAGAGCTAGATCCCTTGAAGGAATCCTAACAGCTTGAGGGTGATCCAGGAGGAAAGAATGGATTCAAATTTGGAAGAAAAACTCATAGTTGCATTGTAGGATCTTGATCAATCTAAAGTTGAAATCAAAGAGTTGCGAAGGAACCTTAGAGAAGCTAATATTTTCATTAAGTCCTTAAAAGAATAATTGATGAAATCCAAGATGAGGAGAAGGGAAATTTTTGAACATTTAATGCAAAAGAAGATAGAGATTTTGGATGATGAACAATTAAGTCGGGACTTGAAGAATAAAATTGAAGAATGAGAGAAACTTAAGAAAGATAATGCAATCATGAAGCATGGAATATAATCTATAGTGATCAAGATGGAAAAGGAGATAGAGGATAGGAAGAATAATGAAGAGAACCTAAGTCAATCCCTAAAAGAAAGATCTAATGACTAAAATATGCTTTCTTATAATCTATAGGATTTTAAGGAAATTGAGGAAGAACTAATAGATGAACTTGTGTTTGCCAATTACTATAAAGAGAAGTTCACAGTCATAATTACAAAACTTGATTTATTAATTGAAAGTTAGAGGAGCAGAAGTGACCAAAGTGGTCTTGGATTTAAGAAAGAAGAAAGCTCAAGAAGAAAGCTCCAGATCTTGTCAAGCCAAACCTAGATTTGAAAAAAAAAAGGAAAAGAGGACCTGCACAAGACAACCTAATGCTCAAAGGATGAGTGGTAAGTGTTCACCTATTAAAGAGGGAAAAATGAAGAAGTTAGAAGAAAAGAATAAAGAGGAAGTAATCATTGAGGATGAAAAGAAAATAAAATTAGATGATGCTACGAAGTAATCAGAGTAGAAAAAGTCTAAAGCTTCACCAATTCCCAAGTCTAAACCATCCGATGGGGAAGAAAAAGTAAGTAAAAATACTAGACATGAATTCAAGGAACATGGCATGTCAGTGAATTATGTAGTGAAGAGAATCACATATCATGGGAATTTGAAGACATTGTCAAAATTATGAAACATTTTATGAAGGAAAGATTGTACTTGAAGAGGCTGTAGTAAGATATCGATATAGATATATGAAGGCACTTATTTAAATTTCATTAGAACTACCCACTTAGAGTATATATAACATTGTAGACGCAAGAAAAGATTATGCTCTAGATGAGGATAAAAGGTTGAGAGAAAATGTGTAAGCTGACATATGTCTGGTGATAGTTGTAGATGAAGTGAAAAATATTCTTAAGGAATCAGAGAAGGAGTTCAAGTGCAAAATTAGAATGAATAAGCTCATGATGGGTAAAATAAAGGATGTGATAGATGAGATAGAATAGATTATGACAAGATACCTTGAGAGGAATCAATATGATTTCATACCTAAGACTCAAGGATAAATTTCTATAGTTTCAGAACTTGGTCTTATCCAAACCAATGTTCCTAGTGTTCCATAAGTGTAACAAGTAAAAGTCGACATGATGGATATTGTTGAGATCAGGATAGAGTAAGAGGAGGTGATAGAGAAGGAAGCAGAGACAAAAAAAAAATGTAGAAAAAATGGAGTATACTCAGCTAGGGAAACAGATGAGAGTAAGATAGTTGTGGTGAAGGACAAGAGAGAAAATTGAAGGTAAGAGACATTGCTAATACATTCAAGGAATTTATGGAGTAGAGAAGTTTGGATCTTGATCCTAAATAGTCACATGTGCTAATAGAGTTATCTATTCTTTCATCACTTTAAAAGCTCAAGTTTGCACAATTTGCCGAAGCACAAGCAAGGGATTAAATGTTAAGAAATCACTTGAAAGACAAAAAAATAATTTTTTTAGGCATCCGATGTATTTGAGAAGTTGATGGATACTTTTGTCAAGGATACAACAGTCAATCCCTCAGACCATCTCAAGAGCCTAATTAATCTAGTTAGTACTTATTTTGAACCATTTGAGAAATCTTCTAAAATTAAGATTCAGAAAGAGTTCAATGATAAAAGGTTTGATGAGTTAAAGGGAAAAATAGCATATGAGAGATATATATTGGACACCAACATTAAGGGAATTCAAGATCCTCTACATAAAGGTGGAAACATTTACAAATCATGTCTATCTATTTCAAAATTTGTTGGAGATATTGAGAAGAAGATCAAGGGACTTGAACAACAATTGGAGCACATTTCTCAATCCTTTGATCCTTTGGCATTAGTTCATCTTGTGCCATTAAAAAGATGGAGGGTGTTAATGGGTTCCCTTTTCTAATATACCTCTCTAGCTTAAAGCTCATTGTTGGTAAACAAATTGTTCTTTTGAATGTAACTCTAAAATACCCAAAACTTGTTTAAGAACAATCAAATACAACAGTTGGGAAATAGTTATTTGAAAACCTATTTTCCCTCTGAATTGGAAGGTACAGCTCCCTTGTATGAATAATATTCAATGAATTTTAATCTTTCCTAATCTAACAGGGGTATGCTTTTAACCTGAGAGTAGGAGAGGTAAACCAAGCTAAATCTAGACAGAAAATAGCTTGGGCAAAGTAAATACAATTCAAAATCTAGCCAATTTTGAGACTTTATCAATTAGATTAATTTCCCAAAACTGGTAATGCATGGACAATTACTAAAAAATGCAGATACAAGACTGAAAATTAGCAATGCAATGATATGAATCAATCTATATCGTAAGAACATTCCCAAAACTTAGAGTAGCAACTGATTTCCCCCTTAATTAGTCGTATCAAATCATAACACAGAATTCTGGTTCAAATACAGATTACAAATCTAACTCAAAAGAGAAGTTCAAATTCAACAGAAAGATAAATGAAATGTAATGGAACAGTTAAAGAAATCGCATTTAGACATACACAATTGACTCACCAACAATGATATTCTTCACACCAAAATTTAGTCGACCCTTGTATTGATTTTGGGAAAAATACATATAGAGTTCCAGATTGGACCGTTACAAAAGGGGTAACCGAAATGGTTCAACTTCCCCAACCAGAAATGATAACCAAAGGTTTATCCATTACAAAATTTAATAAAAATAGCACAAGGGGAGAATATGTTTATGATTTAGTTTCCTTCCCCTTATCTAATTTGGCCTTATAGGCGATCACAACAGTGATGACTTGGATGAGCTCTTCATGTTTATTGACATGGACATTGGTGTAATGGAAAATCCCTCTAGAATGTTCTTTGGCTAGGGTCTTGATTGCTTCATTTTGGTCTTTCAGTTCCTCCATAGCCCTAAAGATGCATCCACTCAATTGTTGGAGTTCTGGCACCTTGTCTGAATGGGTCGAAGACTCCTCTGCTAACTTGTGCAGATAGTCTGTGAATGACTTCTGCATGTTGGGCACTCCAACTATCGCTTGCCTTCACCATTGGTTTGCGATTCCACATGAATTCCTAGGAGGAGTTTATATTTTTTTACTCTGCTCCTCTTGCACTTTAACATTTGTTTGTTGTAGTCCAGTCTTGGCCTGAATAATCATCTCGATCTTGAACTCCAGACTTTGGAACCATTCGATCAAGGGTTCATCGCCTTTTTGTAGGAACTTAACTTTTAGGGCCTCCTTAGTCTTCATCTTTACTACCACATGTAACATGAATATGCATTCTTGGCATCTTACTCTTTCTATAGTGAGAGTCTGTAAATTCTTTTCAATGTTGCTCTTCTCAATTTCTAGTCTTAGAACAACATTACCTAACTGCTCAATGATCACTAGACCTTCTGAATTGAGCCTCTTGATCCACCTCTTACCAATCTATCCATAATGTCGATCCTCTTGTAACTTAGCCAGAATGGCTTGGTTCTCAGCAGCACTGGGATCGAAGGAAGTTTGGGAGCTGGGGGCACTCACAATAGGAGTTAGGAGCTATCTGATGAAATCAGTCAACTGAGCCACTTCTACCTTAAGCTGAATTTCAGAAGTCTTGAGGTCTTCCAGCTCTTCCTCTATTACTACATTGGTGGACTTCCACCAATCCACTTTGGTATTGTGTCGAGCCACGCCCATATCAAATGACTGCAACTAAAAGTCAGAAGCCGCTAGATCTTCGAGTCTGCCTTCTTTGGTGGGCTTGGCTACTTCCATGGTGAAGTGCCCTATCTCAGGATCATGACCCAGGGTAGACATTGTCTTTACACTCTTCTGCTTGCTTGTAGTAGCCTTGGGCTGAAAATCCCATGATAGAGTGTCTTTGCTGGGAATTGCTTCATCTACCCTCTTTCTTTTGCGCTCTAGAGTTTTTTCTATCCATGACTCTACACTAGTGACCTTGTTGGCGGAGACCAACTCTTCAATGAACAACTTTCTTATGAGTGGGGGAGTAGTTTTAGGGCGGGAAGTGAACGGATTCACTAAAGTAGGTGAGGAGGAGGTTAGTTTTACACTTTGAGAAACATCTTTTTTCTCTCCACCTCTCTTATCCAATTCTATAGAGGTACTAGGGCTATCCTCTCCAACTTCAACTATAACAGGGGATACCCTCTTTGGAGTTTCTTGAGTCGAAGTCTCAGCTGAAGTATCTATAGCAATAACATTAATTGGCTGTTTGGACCCTGTAGCTTTAGAAAGCTCAGATGTTGACTTAATTTGGTCTGTCGGGACCGCTTCTTCTGTAACTCTGATATCTGGAAGAGGACCCTCTCCACAGGTCTTCTCTAAGAGAGAAGCTTTCTCAAGAGGCTCATTGCCTCCTCCCGACGGTTGATTTTATCCCTTTGCAATGGTAGAGATTGTTGCTGAGGAAGTGGTTGCGACACCAGTAGTTGTCTTCACTGGAGTTCGCTGAGCGGGAGGCTTCCTCTCTGACCTATTCCTTCGGCCTGTAGTCCACTTAACCCATTAAGTTGTTCTTTTGTAAATACCCCCCATATGAGTCTCCAAGTCACTTACTGCCTGGTCCAGCATAGGTTCTGAGCTAATAGGGGTGGACTTTATTTTCTCTAAGTAGGTGTCATCATACAGATGATTACCATCATCCTCTAGCCCTTCCACTGCAATGTTAACATTGAACTTTTTGATCTGTTCAATAGTTAACCGGGCATAGAATCTCTCTCTGCTCTCCAAGTCATCTTTGCAATTGGCCCAGTAGTCCTCAATATTAGGTACATGGTGAATGGCCCATCTCATCTATAAGACATCTCTGGCATAATCAACTGGGTTATACTATGGCCTTAGAATGTCATATGTTGCCAGAGAGAACTTCTTCGAGAATGTTTTAAGAAAATTCTTCACTTCTGATTGGGACTCACAACTGTAAGCTTTGATGATCATTGGGAACTCGTAGCCTTTCTTCTTTACCTCTGAATAGATCAGGTTTTCTTGGAGTTCTTGCCTCATTACTTTTATCAACACGATCATGTCTATAGGGTATCTGGGTAGCTTCAAAGGAAAGTCGTCAAAACCTGGAAGATGAAGATATGAGAAATCTCCAAACTAAATAAAATAGCATCCAAATTGGCTTATAAAAGCCATGGCATAAGGAGAAAATCTCCTCTCCAAAAAATCTTGTAGCTCCCTGCACAATCTCATTATAAAGGCATCATTAACCGTGAGATAATCAGCATAACTATTTTGTAGTTGCAAAGAAGGGAAAAACTCAAAGATTTTCACATCGTCTGGGAATTCCTCTAATCTAGGAAGTCTAGGCCAGATTTGAATTGTAGCTAAAATATATAAGAGGACAGAAGACATGTAAAATTCATTCTGGAACTTGGCTCTATTTAGGGCGTCTGAGAGATTCTCACTCACCATCAAGGCCCAGTCAATGAAATGATGCTGAGAATAGATTATCTGGACCAAGAAGAAATGTTGTTCAATAAAATTAAAAGCTTCACTCTCACCTCTAATCCTATGAAGTAATACCAGGATGTCCACGATCTCAGGTTTCAGATTTGCACCAAATAATGTTTTGGGCAACTTTCCCTTGGCGCTCTTGGGTTCTTTAAACCATGACTTCATAATCTCTCTTTTCTAGACTAGTCTCTTCGCTGAATATTCAGAAACCACCTGGCTATAAGTCATCTCAGAGTATTTTTCCTACTTTGGGATGTGGAGAGAATTCTAGACAGATTCTCTATCAATGGAGAGGAGCACCGTGTTGTCTAGTAGGAGAATTTGCTTGGTGTCTAGGTTGTATCGGGCTATACATTCCCAGACCAACTCAGGAGCTTGAACGGCTACAGGAAAACCAGTGGCTTTGACTAACCCACTCTCCTAAAGCTTCTCAGTGATAGGGTGTATCTGCTTTGCTCTCAATCTGTTTTGAAAGTTCTATATGTCGAAGAACTTCAGCGAGGTATCTGAGATTTTGTGCCACTCGGAGGTAATGTCGTTCATTCTGTCGAATCCCACAAATCTAGAAGCCATGTGAGTATGATTCACCTTGGAGATTCAAATTTCTCTTTGGAAAATAGAGACAATGAGAAAATGGTCTTAGCTACTTTGAATTCAAACAATTTTATGAACAATGGTGGTTCTAGTTCACAATCTTTAACTGATTTTATACTTTTTGAATTCTTACCGTTTAACGGCCGACTTCCTGCGCCACACAAATGAAAAGACATTTACATTAATGAACAAGTCCATTACAAAGTGAACCGACCTTATTTGAATTAATTACCTTTCTTTACATACCGTTAGAAAAAATTCTTTTACTTTGGTAACCGTAATAGTAACTTTCTTGAAACGGCAGAAAATTACTTTTCTGCTTCTCCTTTGGGTGGAAAAATCCTCTTGGAGTTCTCTCTGTCTGAAAATCTGCCAAAGGAGAATTCAGGCCTATAGGGGTGCCAAAATGATATACATTGATCCCATAGGCTTCCTTATATGTCAGATCTCTTATGGGATGGATTCTATTTCAAAACTTCTTCACCTTGATAGTTTGGTGGAAAACGCATCTCGTGAGTCGAAACCCGCCGGTAGGGGCAGAGGAGAAGCCATTTTCTGCTTTTCTGCCTATGGCGAATCCCATGAAATCTTCTTCGTTTGATCATTTCTTTTGTTTCCCATAGGTTCAATATGAGTGTTCGAAGCTTTCTTGTTCCTGATTTCCTCATTTTCCATCTTTATTTACCTCTGATATTCTTAAGTCGGTCAATTGTGGAAAGCGCACCCCATATGTGATTTTTCACCATGGAGAAGCCAAAACTTGATTTCCCGCCAATGGTGCAACTTGAAGATATGAGGCAAAGTATTTCATCTGTATATGATTTTGAAGTTAGAATCTTTTTAAAACACAGCCTTTACCGGATTAGGGACTTAACCTACCCGATAAAATGTGATTTTCAAACCCAGAATCCCCCGGCTTAGGAAGGAGAAGTCAAGTTAGGGAAACCCGATAAAGGCCTTCTATCCTAAGGGGATTTCTAGACTTAGACTCTGAACTTGCATGAAACTCCCATGACTATTACTACGCATAAAACATCCATTTTTGACTTGAAGTATAAAGACCAAAAGTGGGGCAATAGTTGGCTCTGTCTGGGGACTTGGACATTCACATGTCTAAGAAAGGAACTCGAATCTCTGGTTTCGCAAAGCTCAAAAAAAAGGTGGCTCACAACAAAACTAAAGCAAGACGCAGAAAGGAAAGCAGAAAGGGAACCTAACTAGGAAAACAAAAATAGGAACTAAACGTAACTATTATACAATGCAGGGGTTACCTGCTTTCAATTTAGATTTGATAGAGCTTCAAATCCTTACCATTATACGTCAGGGGTAGTACCTCTCTGTTTGGATAAGTTAGTTTGAAATATTTTTTACCGAACGCCTAATGGATTTTGAAAGGTCCTTTCCACAGTGTTTCAAATTTACCGTGCATGCCTTTGGGTGCCCTGCACTTGTCCCACAACAACACCATGTCTCCCTCCATAAATTTTTGGGGCTTGCTCTTTTTATCAAACAGGTTCTTCACACGCATCTAATGACGTGTGATGTGATCAACCATTTTCTCTCTTTCTTCTTCCAATTTTCTCAAATATAGGATCCTCTTCTCTAGACCATCTTCATATATGTCATCTTCTACTACTGTCTTCAGTTTGCAAGTTGCTAATTCCAATGGCAATGGGAGGCTAGCTTCCACCCCGTAGATGAGTTCAAAAGGAGATACACCAATAGCTCTTTTGGGGTCACTCTATCCACCCAGAGGGCTTCATAGATCTTTTTATGCCAATTTCTCTAGTTTTCTGCCACGAGCTTTTTCATGATGTTCACCAAATTTTTGTTGCTAGACTCTGCTTGACCATTCCCTTGCGGGAAATAATCAGAAGAATGACTGATCATGATGCCGTACTCAAAAAAAAATTCAATAATTTCTTAAGAAGAAAAGTATGTGGCATTATCCATAACCAACTTAATATGTATACCAAATCTCACCATAATGTTTTCTTTGACGAACTCACATACTACCTCTGAAGTAGTTCTTTTGGTTTCCTTGGCTTCCACCCATTTCGTGTAGTAGTCAGTTGCAGTAATTATGTAAGTATGACCTGCACTGGACATAGGGCTTATAGGACCGATAAAATCAATTCCCCACTGTTGGAATGGCCCTTCAATTATAACTGGTCTGAGGGGTAACACTGCTAACTATGGCTTCCCGGCAAACATCTTGCATTTTTCACATCTTGCCACCCATTGGTATGCATCTTTAAACATTCCCGGCCAGTAATAACACTATCTCAAAATCTTGAACGCAGTGACTGATGAGGAGAAGTGTCCTCTGCAAGCTTCATCATGAAAAACCTTTAATAGCTTCTCTTGCTGTTGTTTATCGACACATCGGAGGAATGTCACATCTATAGATCTTTTATATAATCTATCCTCCCAGATTACATATTTAGAAGCTTTCAATTTTATGTCTCACCTTTTCTTTGAAGTTAATCCTTTAGGGCATTCACCGTAGGTCAAGAAATACACAATGTTTTCAAACCATGGGTCTTGCATAATTACCGCCAAAACCAACTGTGTATCTCTTGGGCCTTCGTCTGTTCGATTTTCTGCCAATGCCTTGCACAAGGCATTTCCTCTTACCAACTTGGTAGGCTTGATTTCTATGTCATATTCTTTGGTTTTGGCTACCTATGCTCCTCGGTTTTTACATCCCACATCTTGTTGGGTAAAAGTACAAACCTGTGTCACACTTTTATAAAGGAAAAGGATGACAACATTCAAATTTTTAAACTTTAACAACATAAAAGTGGCATTTGTGTTTAGAATTTGAAGATGATGTAAACTAATGAAATGTGTAAAATTTGATGAAGTTTAGGCTTATAATTTTTTTTAAAAATTTTGAACAAAAATTGAAATAGTTTTTTAATTTTTGAAGTCCATTTTTTTATTCCTGAAATATGCTAAAAATCTAGGGTCTAGTCCGCGTTAAAAAACTATATGCAAATAATATATTTTTCCTTTGATTTCATAATATGTTTTAGATGATATGTATAGCTAATGCATAAAAAATAAAATATTGGATTTCATTATATATTTTGTCTGTTATACCTATCCAAAGTTGGTGTTACCTCAAATCAACAGTTTTTAGTTTGCGTTCAATTTTCCCTATCAAATCTACACCAGTAAAAAAAAAATTACATATTCTTGAAGAGGACTCTCTCCTCTATTGTTAAATATAAAGTTTTAATTTTTCTGACATGATTTTTTATTTTTAATATTTTTTGAATGAGCGTGTTCTTAAATGTTAAAATACCTACCTGAAGTATTTTCAACTTATAATATATTATATGAAACCAAAACATGATAAAAATTACATGACCATAATCTTGACTATGAGCTCTACAAAAGGGTATTTTTAGATTTTACAGAAAGGTAAATTTTGACAGAGAATTCAGGTCCAGAAGGGAGAACTTGAGAAAGCCACCTATTTTTGATGACTTGGCTGCCAAATAGGATTCCACATATGTCCGGCCGGAAGGGGTCCAGCTGCACTGGGTCTGGCCCGACCCTAGTCCTCACAATGACCCACGTAGGCCCCTAAATGACAATGACCCACGCGGGGCCCCTTTTTTCTTATATAACTTTCGGGGGTTCGGCCGAACCCCCCGCTCCACATAGGCGCCACCTGGTGCCTAAAGGGTGCCACGCGGGTCCATCCAGACACCGTCCGGCCTAACCCTAATAGAATTTCCTCTAATATAATACATTATTATACTTTTACCCTATTGAGTCAAAATACTCTTTACTACAGTATCGGGTACATACACAAGAGAGTGGGAATGTAGGATACAAAACCTAAAATTCTTAAGAGCTTTTACCACCACAAAAGTGTGCTTTTCATTCTGAGAATATCTTAGCTCGTGGTTCTTTAGAGGTGTAATCATAAAAGTGATGGGGGCTTGAATTCCCTCTTCATTCTCTCGCATCAAGATGGCTGACAGGGTATGTTCAGAAGAATAACAATAGATTACAAAAATTTTCTTATAGTCTGGGTGGCATAATACTGGGGCGTTAGCTATGGCATCCTTGATGCTTTTGAAAGCTTGTTTAGCAGGATCATTCCATTTTAAATTCACATTCCCCTTCATCATATCAACAATGTGTTTAGTAATTTCAGAGAAATCAGGGACAAACCTTCTGAGGAAGTTGACTTTACCAAAAAAGGACTTCACTCCAGTTTTATTCACCGGTAAACTCAGTTGCTGAATAGCTCTCACTCTTTCCGGATCGATCCTTATACCTTCTTGGGAGACTATATGACCCAATAATTTCCCTTGAGTTATGAAAAACACCGATTTCTTAGGATTCAATGAAATCCCATCCTCCCGGTACCTTTGCAATACTCTTCTTAGATCATTTATATGATCTATTCTATTTTTAGAGAACACGATAAGATCATCCAGATACATACCAATGATTTTATTCTTCATATCACTAAAAGAAAGATCCATACCTCTCTGAAAGGTAGCTCTGGCATTGATTAATCCGAACGACAACCTGTGATATGCAAAGGTCCCACACGGGGTAGTGAAAGCCGTCTTATGCTGATCCGCTTTCTCGACTTCTATCTGATTATATCCTGAGAAGCCGTCTAACATAGAAATCATTTTGGCTCCAGCCATGATCTGTAGGAGATGATCCATATTGGGAAGGGCGTAATTGTCTTTTAAGGAAGATTGATTTAGATTTCTGAAGTCAATACAGATCCTTATTTCTCTGTTCTTCTTCCTTACAGGTACTATGTTTGCAACCCAAGTAGAGTGGTGTATGGGATATATGATCTTTTCTTTGAGCATTTTATCAACTTCTCTGAATATGGCATCAACAAATTTGGGGTTATAGTTCCTTTGCTTCTGCCTGAACGGAGTAGCTTCAGGTTTCAAGGGAGTTTGGTGTTTGAATTTCCCATTCATAAAACTTTTCAGATCTTCATAGCTCCAGGAAAAAACATCTGAGTACTCTAGAAAAAGCTTCTTGGCCTCATTCCTTTCTTCTTCTGTACAACACTTCCCAATATTGATCATTTTGGGGTCTTTTTCAGTTTCAATATTCAATCCTTCGTATTCACTAGTGGTAGGCCCTTTTTAAATTCTCTTCTTCTTCACAAACATGTCATGTCTATTGAAGAGCCTTTCAAGAGTGACCAGATGGGGGGGAATTATATTACCTTGCAATTGGATGGCGTCTGACTTATCTTTCTTTAGTCCATCTTGGCAGCTTCTTTTATGGTTGCCCCAAACTTCTTTGTGGAAGTCACCACCGCTCTCTAGAAAGAGGAGATTTTTTTCATCTTCAAAAACTTTCCAATCTTCCACGTTATTAGGTACAGAAGGTCAATATATAACTTCCACTTGGTATTTTTTATCTTTGAATTTTGGGTGGGGAAGTAGTAATGAAGCTGAGACAACTAAAGAATCAGCTTTGGAATTCAAATCTCTTGGCACAGATTTGATAAAGAAAGCATCCAATGCTTCTATTTCATCCCATACTCTGTTTTTGTAGTTCTTCAACCTGTGGTTCTTTACAGAGTATTGATTCTTGACTTGTTGTACAATTAGCTCAGCATCACCATGGGCTCTCAGAATTTTCACACCTCTTTCTTTTGCGGCGATAATCCCTAATAGAAGGGCTTCATATTCGGCGGTTTTGTTAGTGTTTCCAAACTCTAATTTGTAAGCCAACGGTTCACATACTCCGTCTGGTGATATCAAAACCACACCTGCACCAAATCCAGATGACGCACAATTGCCATCGAATTCAAGAGTCCATATCTATGGTGGTATTTCTTCAGAGGAAAATTGCTTTTCCTCTTCGACGGTTGTCATCTCTTTCTCAGATTCATCGGTGAACAACATATAATTGCCAAACTCCAATTCTTGATACAAGATTTGAGCTTTAGGGTCATCAGATTTCAACACTGTAAACTTAGCCTTTTCCTCGGGAACTAGTTTAATCTTTTTATTACCTACTAGAATTAAGGCTTGGGACCAATCTAGCTTTATCTCCCCTCCAAGGTATCTGCAAAAACTCTTCCTTAACAACAAATCGTAGCTAGTAGGTATATCAGCAACGAGGATAGTTAACAACATCTTCTTCTCAGGATGTGCTGCTAAGGCCACTTGTGCATCCTTAATCTGGCCGACTAGGGGTACCTGCTTGGAATCTATGGAGTAACACCTACCATGAGCTTTAGTGAGAGTAAGTCCCAGGGCTTTGGCCACAGTAGATGGCATTACGTTGTCCAATGCTCTGGAGTCTATTATGCAATTTCTCAACCTACAGCCGTTAATATATAAAGACACATAGAATGGGTCAAGCTTTTGGCCTGGGAAGGTGGATAAAATGGATGATTCCCTCTGTTCAACTGGGTCTGCAAATAAGGACTCATTTTCTATGGTAGTCATGATGTTTTGATTTAACTCTTGGTTCCCTCTTTTACAATAATCTACCAGCTTTTGCAACTCAACAGGATTAGACTTAAGATAGTCTATGGGGGAAATCTGAATTCTGGAATCTCTACAGAATTGAATAATGTCAAAAGAATTTTGTTCTTTACCTAGTTGAGGAATCCTCATACCTTGATTGGGCTCCTTTGAATTGGAAGTAGATGCTTCATTATTTTTAGGTAGTGACGAACCATGGCTTTTATCTTTCTGACTCTGAGTTAGGACCGTATAAGAGGTCCCATCTATGGTGGCATAACATGTTACTTCTTGCTCTAAATCTGATTCATACTCTAAATATAAGTTTTCAGAGTCGCCGTGTGAATATGAATCTGGTTCAGCTCTAGATGCTCCAGCATTCCACTCATCGGTCTGATGCATTTGCCAAGCACGGGCTACATCAGGACAACTTTCCCCATCATGATCTGTGGTTAAGTGGAAGGCACACATATTCCCTCTTTTAGGAGGGACCTCTATAGCTAGCCTCTGTGGTGGAGTAGTTAACTGTAACGTTTTTCCTTCTGCATTCCTCCCGTTGTTATATCTTCCAGGCTACTCCTGAAAGTTTCACTGGTAGGGATTATTGAATCTAGGAATTTGTCTCTTGAAGGAAATGAATTCATTAGACAATTTTTGGAGCATTTCATCAGATGATGTAGTATTGCTACTGCTAGCTCTAGACTGTATCTCCCTTTTCCATTTCCCGAATGAAATCATGTTGTCCTCGAGTTCTACAGCAGTTCTCTGTGTGGCATCCAAATTTTCAAGGTTCATTCTCCTTAGATCATAATTGATGTCCGGTTGCATAGCACTTATGAAGAAAGTTTTCAAATTTCCCGTCGTAGGCCTGTTAGCCGCTGGGATACAATTTACCAACTTATTGAATTTAGCTATAAAATATCTCATGCTAATCGACGGTTCCTTTTTTATAGAAGTTAATTGAGTCAACAGAGCATGTTCATCTTCAACAGTCTTAAAAATTCTTTCAAAAGTGGCTCTCATAGTAGCCCAATTGGTAATAGAAGAATCAGGTAAATGATGAAACCAATCAGCAACACCTTCGACGAGGGTCTCAATGAATAGTCTGACGGCCACATCTTCTTCTCAAACTGCTAGAATGTTAATTGAAGTGAAGAATGAGGCAATATGCTCATCCGTAGATACCTTCCCATCTCCAAAAAATTTGGGAAAATTCTTTCTAGAGCCTATAGGGAGAGGGTTATATGCTGCTAGTTGCAGAGTCCCAACTGCAGCGGCCCAAGGGAGTGCCATAGCTACTTGGCGTAAGTAGGGTGTTAGATTGATGACGGGAGGGGCAACTACTCTGTGCAATGTCAACACTTGGCAAGTGGTGGATAACAGGGTGGTTTGTTTAGGAGGTGAAGAAGGTCTGCTCTAGCTCCTTACGGTTCTATTTCCCCAACGAGGTACTTCTAGGAGAGCAAAGTTAATATCCGCAAATCTCTCAAAGACTGGGTCTATGCTACCTTCTTTCCTGGTACTTTTGAGAAATCTTTTAGGCTCCAAAATTTTTCTTAACGCTGTGGCCTAACTTCGCGCTCTTCCCTTCACAGATTTCTTCTCTGTATGGCTCTCTCAAGTGCTTCTTCTCTAGCTTCTTCCAGTTCAAGCACTTGACTGGAATTTCTATAGTGTTCACTGTTTCTCCTATATCTCCAGACGAAAGTGTTTAATGAATAAATGAGATCCTCTTGATCTTCTTGGAAGCCAAGATTAGATTGGAGCATAGGGATTATATTTTCATGAGGATGCACCATCTTTTCACATTGTATTCTATCTGGTAAAATGACTATTCGTATTCCCTAGTAGAGTCACCAAAAATCTGTTGGTAAACAGATTGTTCTTTTGAATGTAACTCTAAAATACCCAAAAATTGTTTAAGAACAATCAAATACAACAGTTGGGAAATAGTTATTTGAAAACCTATTTTCCCTATGAATTGGAAGGTACAGCTCCCTTGTATGAATAATATTCAATGAATTTTAATCTTTCCTAATCTAGCGGGGGTATGGTCTTAACCTGAGAGCAGGAGAGGTAAACCAAGCTAAATCTAGATAGAAAATAGCTTGGGCAAAGTAAATACAAATCTAAATCTAGCCAATTCTGAGACTTTATCAATCAGATTAATTTCCCAAAACTGGTAATGCATGGACAATTACTAAAAAATGCAGATACAAGACTGAAAGTTAGCAATGCAATGATATGAATCAATCTATATCGTAAGAACATTCCCAAAACGTAGAGTAGCAACTGATTTCCCCCTTAATTAGCCCTATCAAATCATAATATAGAATTCTGGTTCAAATACAGATTACAAATCTAACTCAAAAGAGAAGTTCAAATTCAACAGAAAGATAAATGAAATGCAATGGAACAGTTAAAGAAATGGCATTCAGACATACACAATTGACTCAGCAACAATGATATTCTTCACACCAAAATTTAGCTAACCCTTGTATTGATTTTGGGAAAAATACATATAGAGTTCCAGATTGGACCGTTACAAAACGGGTAACTGAAAACGGTTCAACTTCCCCAACTAGAAATGATAACCAAAGGTTTATCCGTTATAAAATTTAATAAAAATAGCACAAGAGGAGAATATGTTTATGATTTAGTTTCCTTCCCCTTATCTAATTTGGCCCTATAGGCGATCACAATAGTGATGACTTGGATGAGCTCTTCATGTCTTTTGACGTGGACATTGGTGTAACAGACGAGCCATCTGGAATGTTCTTTGGCTAGAGTCTTGATTGCTTCAGTCTGGTCTTTCAGTTCCTCCATAGCCCTAAAGATGCATCCACTCAATTGCTGGAGTTCTAGCACCTTATCTAAATGGGTCGAAGACTGCTCTGCTAACTTGTGCAGATAGTCTGTGAATGACTTCTGCATGTTGGCCACTCCAACTATTGCTTTGCCTTCACCGCTGGTTTGCGATTCCACATGAAGTCCTAGGAGGATTTTATAGTTTTTACCCTACTCCTCTTGCACTTTAACATCTATTTGCGGTAGTCCAGTCTCGGCTTGAATATTCATCTCGATCTTGAACTCCAGACTTTGGAGCCATTCGATCAAGGGATCATCGCCTTTCTATAGGATCTTAAATTTTAGGGCCTCCTTAGTCTTCATCTTTAGTGCCACATGTATCATGACTATGCATTCTTGGCATCTTACTCTTTCTCCAATGAGAGTCTATAAATTCTTTTCAATGTTTCTCTTCTCAGTTTCTAGTCTCAGAACAACATTACCTAACTGCTCAAGAGTCAATGATCACTAGACCTTCTAAATCAAGCCTCTCAATCCACCTCTTACCAATCTACCCATAATGTCGATCCTCTTGTAACTTAGCCAGAATGGCTTGGTTCTTAGTAGCACTGGGATCGAAGGAAGTTTGGGAGCTGGGGGCACTCGCAATAGGAGTTAGGAGCTATCTGATGAAATCGGTCAGCTGAGCCACTTCTGCCTTAAGATGAATTTTGGAAGTCTTGAGGTCTTCCAACTCTTCCTCTATTACTACATTGGTGGACTTCCACCAATCCACTTTGGTATCGTGTCGAACCACGCCCATATCAAATGACTCCAATTGAAAGTCAAAAGTCGCCAGATCTTTGAGTCTACCTTCTTTGGTGGGCTTGGCTACTTCCATGGTGAAGTGCCTTGTCTCAGGATCATGACCCAGGGTAGACATTGTCTTTACACTCTTCTGCTTGCTTGTAGTAGCCTTGGGCTCAAAAGCCCGTGATAGAGTGTCTTTGTTGGGAATTGCTTCCTCTACCATCTTCCTTTTGCGCTCTAGAGTGTTTTCTATCCATGACTCTACGCTAGTGACTTGGTTGGCGGAGACCAACTCTTCAATGAACAGCTTCCTTATGAGTGGGGGAGTAGTTTTAGGGCGGGAAGTGAAAGGATTCACTAAAGTAGGTGAGGAGGAGATCAGTTTTACACTTTGAGAAACATCCTGTTGCTCTCCACCTCTCTTATCTGATTCTATAGAGGTACTAGGGCTATCCTCTCCAACTTCAACTATAACAGGGGATACCCTCTTTGGAGTTTCTTGATTCGAAGTCCTGACTGAAGTATCTACAACAATAACATTAATAGGCTATTCGGACCCTGTAGCTTTAGAAAGCTTAGATGTTGACTTAATTTGGTCCGTCGGGACCGCTTCTTCTGTAACTTCGATATCTGGAAGAGGACCCTCTCCACAGGTCTTCTCTAAGAGAGAAGCTTTCTCAGGAGGCTCATGTAGGTTGGCACAACCTCACTTGTCAAGAATTTCTCAAAAAATACATGTCTCGAAGTGTCTCTGCCTCCAATGCTGCTATGGTTCCATATTCACACTTGAGCATCTTTTCATTTGTTCCACATCTTAAAGAATTACCGGTCAAAATCAAGTCTTCCTCAAATTATAATGTAATTCAGCGGTGTAGATCTTCATAGTAATGTATTTTCTTAAAGAAAGAATAGTACCATTTGTGCTAGTAATTGGCTTCTTAGCATTTGAAAACATCTTTTCATCTTAAGCATCTATCTATCCGTGATGCATATAATACATACATAATGTTCTTAACTCCAATGATACTTATCATGTAAATGAATGTTTTCTTAAAGAAGAGTAGAAATTCATATATAATATGCAAAAAGAAAAATCCCTCTCAAGTTTCCAGCATAGAACATCTGGAGCAGCATATGGAAATTTTCTTTTGAAGACATGTAGTTCAATAGAATCCTATAATTGAATTTTTGCTTAAAGGAGACTAGAAATTTATATCCAATTTGATTGAATACAGGTAAACTAGAAAATCTCAAGATCGAACCATTACAATATTTTCTTGTAATGCAAATGTTGAATTGCACTCAAGAACAAAATATGGCAAAAATCTATTGTAGTTCTTTTTAACTTAAAAATTATTTTTTACTGAAGAAAATCAAAATTGTCTGTAGTGTGATCTATTGTAGTTGTTTTCATCTTTTTACTGAAAAAAAATCAAAATCAAAATTATCTGTAGAAAAAAATCAAAATCAAAATTATATGTAGTTTGATTAGGATTTGCAATTTAAGATTATCCCAGTTCAGCATATCTTTTAAAAAAAGATACACCTATTAGACTTAGAATTTATAGATTGTAAAGTTGTAGAAATTCATAATCAGCGACAATATTCAGCATCACAACTGTAATAAAATATTTGCAAAATGCATCTCATGGATTGTGTGACAACAATTAGATTATTTTGTTAATGCAGAAAACTTGAACATTATCCTTTTGTTTATTCGATGTTGTAATATTGTTCTTAATGAAATTTTAATGTTGTTGTACTATGAGTTTCTTATGTATTTACATAACAACCCAAACGATTCCTAGAAATCCACACACTCCATTACAAAATAGATTTGTTTTCTCTTTGAGTTGATCTCACATTGAGGATGGGATTCAAATGCTAATTGATCATAATGATAAGTTAAATTGCAATTCCTCTAATTTATTTATAGAGGTTGTATCACGTTTTTTCCCTTCTCTACATGTTGAAGATTTGTTGGACCATTTTCTTAATTTGCATAAATTAAAAGATGGGACCTTCCCCATTGGTGTTATTATCAACTTTCCTCATTTTATGGCTAACACCCATCTTCAGGATTTCTTGTTGTTCTTAGATTTGGTGTGTGGTATGCAACAGTTTGGGAATCTATTGAAGAATTTGAAAAATTGCTCAAATTTAGTACTCCTTATTTGGTTTTTGCTACCCTTGATCGAATTTTCATATCTACAGTCACTCAAATCATCCTTAGGAGTATGATTGCACCGATATTTTGGAAATTCCTTCATTGCAAACATGTTCTCTTCATGAGGATAATTTTTTGGGCTCTTCATTTCCTACTATAGATGGCCACTCGAATGTTTCTCCTTTTCAACCGCTGGAGGTATAAGCATTCCATGACAAGGGAGATATGGTCTTCACTCCTCTTACTAGTACTAGTAACTGATTTTTTGATATGTCTTGTACAAATACTGATGTTGCCTCTACTTGTCAGAGGAATTATATTAGGTACTAGTTACTCTATATCTCAACTGATAGTTTTTTGACATGTGTATCTTACTATGTATAACAATACAAGGGTTGGAGGGTGGATTATTAATACTTCTCATGGGACTTTTTTTTCTTCTCTAGATGGGATACATACCTATTGTTATCTGCATACCCTGATCAATTTCTAGGGTGATTTATTTTCTGTATTTATTTTTTCATATTAATAAAAATTTCATTGACTTCAATCATTTTATCCAAAACAAAAATAAAATATTTTATAGTAAAATTTATACAGTTTTTATATAATAAAAGCAATTTTAATATTAATATTTTATATATTTTACATTTTTTTTTAAAATACCCAAAAAACTGTGTTGTAAAACCTTGTCAGTTTCATTTTTCCACTGCACTCCCAGTCTGCAAAACAAGGGTTTTGAAACAAAGTATGGTCACTCATGAAAGCATTTTGGTAAGACATTTGAGGGCCAGCCTTAAACATCACACACTAAGCTTTGACTTAGTGTGTGCTGTACAATATGGACCCCACCTCTGTCCACTTCTGTCTTCTCCGTTTGTTTGGCTTGTTATTTTCCGTCTGGCGATAAATAAGTGTGCCTTCTTTCAACGATCTGTATTTGTCAGCATTTGTCCGTATTTGACAACGTGCAGGCAGAGTAGAAATATTCCTCCTTCCCACCTTGCCGCTTTATTTAGATATTATTATTTTTACGGATGATTGCCAACGCATTTCTCACACCCCATATAAAATTTTATTTTATTTTATATAAATTATTTTGATCAGTAACAAATTATTAATGGATTACATAATTTTATTTTTATATAAAAATAATAGATATATATTTTATTTATGTATTGTCTATGATATCATATTTTTTTAAAAATATATGTGTTTAAGGAATAATATATTAAAACTAAACCTCAAGATAATTTTTTAATATATAAAATATTATAAATAATTAAAATAAATATAAAAGAACCTTTTTTATATAATTTAATACATTTGTATTTATTTTTAATGTATATTTTATTTCTTATATTATATCAAATTTAATAATAACATAAATTTTTACATGTAATAATATATTAACATCAATTTTAAAGACAAAGTTTGAAAAAAAAATAATATTAAAAATTTAAACACTATAATATAATAAAATTAAAAATAAGAAAAAAAAAAATATATCAAATTCAATAATCATTTATTCATTGAAATAATAAAATTTATTTATTATTATTCCATTCAATTATCGTAATTATTTTATATAAATTAAAAATTTATAAAATATCATAATATAATATAATTAAAAATAAGAACAATTTATAAAGATCAAATTCAATAACCTTCTATTCATTGAAATAATAAAATTATTTATTATTTTTCCATTCAATTATCTTAATTATTTTATATAAATTATAAATTTATAATTTGATTAATGTATTAATAGGTGTGAAAATTTACATTATGGTAAAACAAAATATAAATAAGAAATAAAATAAAAGTAAATGTATTTAATTATGTTCTAATTGAATCATCATTCAATAATTTTATTCATTTATATAATATTTTTACATAAGTCTGAAATTTTATCTTTGATTTTAATATTTATTTTCTATTGAATATAATGTAATATCCAAATGTTACACCACCACAAAAATTACAAATGGTAATACACATAAAACAATGAGGAACAACTATAATACTACAAAAAAAATCTAGACTATTTAATATCTTATCATTCCTAATATATGATTTTAATATATTAATGTTTAAACAAACTTTATTAAAAATAATGTAAAATAAATATATAAATAAAATTCATTATTTAATTATTTTAATAAAAATTAAATTATAAAATCATATAGACTATTTAATTATTATTTCACTTATAAATTATTTTATATAAACTTTAAATATTAGTAAATATAAAAATATAATATAGAATACTAGACTAAATAAAATAAACTTATTAAATATAATCATAATAAATAAAAATGTGTTGATAGATTTTATCTTCCCTAAACATATAAGTACAAAAACTTAAATAAACATATAAATAATAATATTATTAGTAATAATATTATTTCCTGATTGCTCCTGCGTTTTTTCGCGTTGCGAATTCGAATGCGCTCAGGCTCTGACTGGACAAGGCAACATCGCGTCCTCCTCCGCTAAGGCACCTCCCCCGATGACACAGGTGTGCGCGTTCCTATCTTCATTTGGTTTTAATTTATGATGTCTGTCCCGCTGTTAATACCCTCTGCAGAAGCCGTAGCTTCTGCCTTAACTCCCATTAATGGTCCTGTAGCATCCCCTGCGTTTAAACCGCCTAACCTCGAAAATGATAACCACAATGCATGTTCATCGACAAAAACTTTCTCTGAGGCGGTGGCTAACTCCACAGTCGCTGCTTCTGCTAGATTTAGTGCTTCTCATCAACATGAAGAGGCCGAGCCAGGTAAGAGCTCTGTGGACGTCTTGAGGCCTTTCTCCATCTCTCCTAACCCTGAAATGATTGGTGAAATTGAGAAGGAAAAATGTAGATTAAAAAACTTTGCCATTTTCTTTGCTGCTGTTGATATTGAAAGATGCCCTGCAAGGAAATTTCTTGACGATTGGTTTTATAATTATTGGAATCTCAAGCTAGGGCATAGCATTTCTTTCTGTAGACAGTTGCAGAAGGGTTTGTTTGTTATTTTCTTTAAAACTGCTGAAGCACAGGAGGCTGTCCTCAAATGGCAATATTGGAATGTGGGCAATACTTCCTTTCGCGCATTAGCATGGACTCCGGAGGCTATTCATGAAGAAGTGCTTGCTCTGTCGGCACCAAGATGGATCATTGTTAAAAATCCGCCCCCATATCTTTGGCGTTTTATTACACAGCTGCTGGAACCACTCGGTAAGGTCATTAGGTTTGATGACACTACTCGGTTGGTTCCTCATATGGACGCTAGAGCTTTAGTCTCGCTTAAACCGGGCATTGAAATCCCTCCGGCTCTTGAGATCAACATTCTTGGGGAGGTAATTTCATGTCCTCTGGAAATCTTAGGGGGTCTGAATGCTTGTTTTCTGTGTAAGAAGGAAGGTCACCTTCGTCGTGAATGCCCCATTATCAAAAGGAAAAATGAGGCTAACCCTACCCCAAAACCTGTTGATATAGAAAAAATGAAAAACTTTGTTCCTTCTGCTAATACCGCTATGGTATCTCCAGTGTTATCTTCCACACCTGTAACACACAATAATAATCAAGCCCCTACCAATGTGTCCGAACCCACTCTAGATGTTAATATGACAGATGGATATCAAGTAGTTAAAAGGAAATCTGACAAAAAAAGAAGAAGGAAAATCAAAAACTCGGAAGCTCAAGTTGATAAAGCTAACAAATCAAATATACCACCAGTGACTCCAATACCCTCTGCTCCTCTTACCTCTGTAGATATCTCCCCTACCTCTGTTGAAACTAAGACCTTCAAGGAAATTGATGAGGGATACTATCTGGAAATTCTACCAGCAAATAAAGGTAACAAG
>MU228521.1:3274032-3288842 GCA_018584345.1 Thuja plicata | reverse complement strand
TGATGGCTCACAAATGCTTATCAAGAAATTAAGAAAAGATTTGAAAGATTGTTCTACAAGTGATTTAGGGAAAATGATCAAAAAGCTCAATGAAGAGAATATGTCTCTGAAAGATAAAATTGAAAATATAGATGAATAGCTAATAGATAGTCAAATTTCTATTGAAGAAAAGATCAAAGAAAGAAAACAACTAGATGATGAACTCTTGAAAGAAAACATGAAAGTCCTGGAATTGGAAAACATAAAGAAGAAGTTAGAATCTAAATTAACAGAAGCAAAAGATAAGATTGATAAACTCCACAAAAGTTTTGATTCACTTCAAACTCAGGTTATTGCACAAAATCATAAAGGTGACACTATTGTTCTTGGATACAGTGTATCACAAATTGAAATCAATTAATTACAAGAAAGAAAGAAAGCACATGAAGCATCTTTAGAAGCAAAGAAATTTGAAAATGTTGTAGAGATTAAAATAGATCCACCTAAAGGGGAAATCAAGCAAGTTAACAAAACTTGTTATGCATGTAATAAACATGGTCATTTGGCAAGAGATTGAAAATAGGTAAGACCTTTCATTGGTTACTATTTCTCCTATAATAAATTTGTTCATAGGGCTATACATTGTAGGACAAATCAAAGAAATTAGTCAAGTAGAATCAAAGAAGAATGAATCAAAAAAATCAAAGAAATCAAGTTCAAAGAAATTTGCAAAACACTACATGTTAGATATGTAACTACAATGGACACACATCAAAGCAGTGCAACATGATGAACAAGAGCATCAGACCTCCTATCATTTGTCACACATGTGGAAAGGCTGGACACATCTCAAGTTTTTTTAGATCTAGAACTCAAAATCAAGAGGATCCTAAGAAATCACTATTTGAAGAAGGAGAAGTCAAGTTTGTTCAAGCAAAAGAATATTCAAGAAAAATTTGGGTTGAAGTAAGGAGGGACAATGATGTTGAAAAAGTAGTTGATGCATCCATTGTGGACGTACCCTCTACTTCTGCTTGAATAGACCTTCTTGGTCTTGGGGGGAGCTATTCTAGCTTGGGAACCCTCTGCGGCTGGTATACTCACCTCTGAGTATGCGCCTATGGATTCATAGTTATAAGCACATGATATTGCAGTATGCATGCACGCATTGTCTCTAATGCATCATGATCAAAGTTACAAATTATCTGAGTAACTTGCGTACGATTGCAAACATTAAATGCAGTAGCTTTTATAAAAGAATGTAAATGCTTAATCTTCTTCACACTTGCATTCAAGATCACATAATTCGATAGAACTGGAGCACCGAGCATCAAAGCATGGAAACATAACAGATTTGGCAGCTAAGAAAATAGATAAGAAGTTGAAACGGAACCCTAGCAGTTGCGTCATTTAAGATTTTCATGAAACCCTATTTAAGCAATCATCAAGTAAGTATGGTGACTCCAATTGTATTTGACATTGCAGAGAGGAAAAGATTTGTTTTTAAAAAGCATCCATTCAAATCCATACTAGATGATGTGGAAGGAGCTTTCTCCAAAACCTCGTTAGGTGTTGTTCACGTAGAAGGTATCTGCGCACACATTTACTGTAAGAAAGAAATAGTAGGAGATATCAGCATAGCCACTCATATGGGATCTATGATGAAACCAGACTACACATTTAAGGATGAGTTCGCGTACTTGATTGATAACCCTATCTTCGAATACTCGAATGCGCATGAGTTTGATGAGCCTAAATGGGTAAAGATTTTACTAAGAAGAATACATGATGACCTTTACTGGATTGGTGAGGTTCCTATTCGCATCACTACAGACCTAATCCATGAATTAACTAGACTTCCTAAGACTGGACCAGTTCTTCCTACTGGCAAGGATGTCAAGAAGAAAGTTGAACAATTTTGCTTATCTAGAAGTGACAAGCGCGGGATGATAGTTGACCCTACTAAGGAAGATGACATAAAGCTTCTAACTATGATACTTGGGTATAAGTTTGAGCAAGCAAGCAGGTTAAATAGTGTCTCTGCAACAACAGTCCTAGAAGCTATTAGAATGGTGAAGGATAACACTCAATACAACCTATGTGAGATGTTGCCTGCTCAATTGATTGACAACATTCAAATCATCAAGCATGACAGGAGAAAGTCATTCAAGTTTGGATCTTTGATCATTTACTTGTACTTCCATATTGTTTGAAAGGTTGCAAACCTTTACCTAGACAGGAGCAAACCCACAATGTCTTAGATTTCACTTAAATCCACTTTAGAAAGTAGTGTGAGGGACGCCATGGATATGGATATCAAGACATTTAGGATCAAGATGCAGAAAAGGTTCAAACTATCTAAGAAGATAGTTGATAAATATAAGGATACCATATGTTTCATGGTAGAAACAAATTTCACTTGCATGGATTCATCCTCTTGGTTATGAAGTGGAAGAACATGTGTTAGAAGGATATGCACAAGTTCTATTGTCTGTGCCCAAAGATCCTAATGAGCCTAGATGGGGCACTTACAGAGAGAAGACTAATGCAGTTGATTCTGTATTATATAGTGCTGATAATAAAAGAAAGGCATCTAAGATTACATCTAGCATTCTAAGAGTACATGGAGTCACTCAATAAGATCTTGACAAAGCTAGAGATGCCAAGATAGCCAAAGAACTTGAGAAGGCTGAAGAGATCCAGAAGAAGAAGAAAGTAGAGAGCACCTCTACACCCTCTACGCCCATTGACCTAAACTCATCTCCACCTTCTATACCAAGCAAGAAGTCTAGAGGAAGGAAGAAAGTGCCCACAAATCACCCATCCTCAAGGAACACACGGAGCAAAGCAAGGAATACTCAAGCTCCTCCTAAGGTAGGATTCTAACCTAAGTAGGATGCAGACCTAATCTAAATATCTTAAGGAAAAGAATTGTGAATGAAGGAAGAATAGATACAATTGCTAAAGTGTACGACAAGTATCAAGAGATTGATAAAACTAAGATACATTCTATGATCATATCTCATATGGTTAAGTTTAAGAAGTATGTTCTTGAACTCAAGACAGTGATACCTAATAAGTTATGGAACATACTCAAGATCATGAAGAGACAAGCAATTGAGGAAGACATGAGGATAAGATAAGAATCATTGGATAATCTTCTCCCTGTATGCTCACATGATTAGAAGGTAATTCTATTAGATCTGGTGAAGCCTCATCTCAGAACCAAGACAAGGATTATGCAAATTATGAACAAAGAATATGAACAGATAGGAAAAGAAACTGAAAAAGAATTTGCACAAGTGTTTATGGATAGACACATGTATCCATCAATGGCGCCTACTACAAAGGTAACTCCAGATCCTCTCAAACAAGTTATAGAACCAGTAATTCAGATAGTACCTATGACAGGTCCACAGGTTTCAGCGCCCACAGTGACAATAAATTCTGATATAGAAAAAGAATCAGAAGATACTATAGTGGTTGATAATATCAAGATATCCATGACAACATCTGACAAAGACATGGACAAAGTTAATAAAGCATTTGTAAGCACTGAAGAGATGTGCACTGATGATACATCTGTACAACAAGATGAAGTTCCCTTCAATGATCCAATTGACTTGAATACTCAAGATAATGATACACCAAAGAGATACAAGTAAAGATTGAATGCACGGATACCAGTTAGAATACTATATTCTCACGATCCACTCAACCATCTACTTTATTGTTGTCAAGGTTAACTCCTGATTCAGCAAGTCTGGATTCATGGGGAAAAGAAGACCTAATCAAGATCAGTGTTCTTGCTATGGAAAAAGAAAAAGAGAAAAAAGTGATGAGGAACCCTCTCTTTTTGGAATCAGTGAACATGTTGAATGACTTAGTGCCCGAAGACAAGAAAGTAGCCAAATTTCAAATAGTTGAAGATGTGGATAGCATTCTAACAAACTTCAAATCACATTTCACAAGCCTAGTAGACTCAGCTACTAAAATTGCAGAAGATGAATGCAAAAAGGAGAGATTGAATGAATTGGTAAAGAACTTTACCTTAGACTTAAACTCTTTAAAGATTGGGCAATCCATATTGAAAGAAATGGCAGCTAAGGGAAAGAAAGTCATAGCAAACTGCATGGACAGAGTCAAGTTCACCTCTGAACACATCAAGAAGATAAAAGAGGTTGAGATCATGGTGGACACTATCAGATAATTAGTTGAGACATCTACCCAGGACATGAACATATGTAACAATGTCTATCAAGGTCAGCTAGACAAAATTGAAAAGTCTAAGTTGGAAATCAGCAAGATAAGAGTCAGACAAACTCAGTTGAGAAATGCACTTGCACCCTCTCTAGTAGTCCTAAATGAGAACATCAAACAGATTTATGCTACCATTGTGACATATGATCAAGGTCCTTTCATGGATCTAGTAAAAATGGAGAAGCTGACATATGCATTATGCGCGCATCTATAGACGGTTGAAGCAATGAAATTATTTTGGCAGAAAGAGATCCAATCTCTGCAGATTGTGTACCCTGAAGTCTACATGGAATAAGTATCTTGAGACTCACAATTTTTTGTACACCTTTGTCATTAATGTCAAAGGGGGAGTAATAGAGAATGTGTATATATGGAGAACAATATATGTATATATATAAAAGATGTTATGATATACAGTTTTTTTTTGTGTTAAGTCATTTTTGGGAAACTTGGCCATATTCCTTTGTTGCCATAAATGACAAAGGGGGAGATTGTTTGCAAGTTGACTCCTAGAGGACATATGAATTTTTTTGTGTTTTCATCATTGCAAAAAAGTCATACTAAGTTTCTGTCAAAGATAACTCATAAGGAAAAATGACTAAGTATGGAAACAGGGCAGACATAGATATTCAGCAATCAGCACATCAGTGCACGTACGAGAGATCGAATCAGAGTATTCACATTTATATATATGTTCTATGAGTTGTCTACATACTAAGTCCAGAAACGCATGGTATGGCATGATAGTACAGAGAAGTTACAGATAGATCAGTACACCAGTAGTCTAGAAGACAGAGCATGAAAGCCGACTAGTGTTTTGATTCTAGCGTGACTTATTTTGTTATGTAATGGCTAAGCACCTTTGATTATATGTTTGTAATGATGTAATTAGTATTATTGTAAACACACTTAAGCTGACTTGTTCAGAAGAGTTGTGTATTATGTTTTAGGGCCAACTAGAGTCTTGTTTTGGGTCGCGCCTATTCAGATATGAACATATAAGTATGTAATGTAAAGTTATGTTACAAGTGTCAAATTATTATGTAAGTGTAAGATATAGAAGAGAAGTATGATGAAGTCAATATATGATAAATATCTTTAAGAGAGTAAGAGCATTCGCGCATACACGAAACTGATCAGACAACAGTGTCATCACAGCAGTTCACTTTTGATATAGTGTATATCAACTATTAGAAGGTTGTAGCCTTCATCTTATTGGGTAGTGAGCCTAGGCAATGAGCCATATACCTTTAACAAAGTTTTGTAAAAGACTCCTAAAAGGGTCATACCTTTAACCAGGTCATTGTACTTCCATTGTAAATACTACTCCTAACAAGGCAAAGGAACTTTAATAGGTTCATTATACTAGTGCAATATTTGTGGGTACTAATTCCCACCAGGGTTTTCTTCTGATCAAGGTTTCCCCATAATCATATCATGTGTTATAAGTTCTTATGTTAAGATTCATTATATGAATATTTAATTTATGTTTAAGTTGTTGAAAAGTATATTATAGATAAACATTGATTCACCCCCCCCCTCTTAGTGTTTCTAACAAATTCAAGTACTGATGTATTATTTTGGCTCCGAGAGTGTTTGAGTGGATGTAGGAATGAAGGCAGGGGTGTGGTTGAGGTAGAGAGGGCTAGCTCTTATTTTTGGAGAGTACAGATGGTCTGGTTGGTCTGGTTCACGCACACACCACCTAGATTCATTGCTTAATTGCGCTAACATGTTATTTTTATATTATTTGTTTTGAATGTCTTTGTGAATGGAAACAAAGAAATGATTATTTTTAATTTTCATATGGGCACTTGTATTAGGTGTGTTGTGTACTCATGATATTGCTTCATATATTTTTTTATCTCTCCCTCCAACTTTATTGAGAACCTTGTGAAAATGTATAGATAAATGATTACTTTTCAAATTGCCATGTTCTTTCTATGTATGTGTTTGGTGTTATGGAATTTATATGTTCATATATTATTCAAGTAGAAATGAAAGGTGGAGCTTTTATTTTCTGGAAATTATTGAAAACGGTTGATTAAGGGAGCGGAGGGGGAAAAGTGGTTAAGAAAAGAGGCCATGATCCTTATTTGGAGGCATGCGCTCTCGCTCTCTCTCTGGTGGGCTGTTATAGTGGTTGTAGAATCCATAGAAGGACAGGAAAGCAGGAGGAAAAATCCTACCAAAGAACCGCACTTGGGGAAACAGGTTGGTGGAGCTGCAGCTGGGAATTATTTGAAACTTACAATACTAGGTTTCAAAAGAAACCCCTATTCTTTTCTTTTTCAAGGATTACGCAAGCTTTGGTAGCATCTTAGCTAGATAATATCATTTTCTTGTAACTTTGAGGTTGATGAATGTGTAGATGTTAAGCCATAGAAGAATGACATTGTAATGATTTTTCTTTTTTACTTCTTGTTAGCTGCTTAAATGTTATAGTTATGAACCTGATATATATATATAGTAGCCAAGATCTGTATGCTAGTAAAGACACAACCATGCATAGCTAATGACTTCACTGGTAGTGTAATCATAGGGAGCATTCAATTTTTTATTCTCTATCTACTTTTACTTGAAAAGCATATCCAAATTTATTCAAGTTCTTATACACTAGGTTGCTTGTATCATTATTGCCTGGAATAAAATGTATTGGAGTTAGCGCAGCTGATTATCTAATAGTTAGCGCAGCTAATGAGCTAATTAGAGACGTACTCCCTAGAATGATATCCACTTATCATAGAATTTTGTGAACATGGGAACGTAGTGATATTAGATGGTTCCCTTCTCAGTTCTACATTGACAGCTGAGTGTAGATATCTTGTCGTTTACACCACTTACCAAGCCGTCAACTTTTGATCCATGCCTTTCGGTGTATCCTTTGGATCTTGCCTTGTTTAGCAGAGTACAAAGATTCATTTCATCTCTGAGCGCATATTAATGATGTCTTCCCCCCACAACTATGAACCGAACTTAACATGCCGCCAAAGGGGTTATTGTTTTCTTCTTTCTACCTACCTGATGCCACCATCATCATTTTGTGTATCCTTAACCTTGCCGTGCCTTGCAGTGTTGTTAGGCTCTGTAGTTTTTAGTGGAGTCATTTTTTCTTTAGACTCTCAGCTCGGTCCATTATGAGAATCATCATTCTTGTTTGGTAAATGTTTTTTTTTTTTTAAAAAGGAGTTTAGAGGACATCATGACTATTTAGATCTACCTAGAACAACCGTAGCACAACGTTATAACTTCTATTTAAAGTCTCTGCAGCCAATAAGACGTGAAATTATTTTTCATGGGTTCTTTTCTGTAGAACTAGAATGCAAATTGAGTGTGAATGTCTCCTTCCGAGCAGATAAATTGAACTATTGATATTATTGACTTGTTTTCATCCTTACACAAATGTTTGAACTATTTATTGTTGGCATTCTTGTATGGTATACATATATAGATGAATGATTTATCCTTTCATCACTCAGGTAGACAACTAGACATATGATCCTTGTGGTGTTATTTTTCTTATAAAGAAGTGTTGAACTGTATATTGGATAACATTCATACAATCTAGTGTTGAACTGTTTATTGTTGATAGTTTCTGCATTCTACAATATACTATGAGCTTTGATGAGATAAAGAATCTGGTTATTTAAGTTAAGAATGTATGAGAATTTATGTTGTTTATTAAAGTTCAACAGAGTAATGCTTAAGGAAATTCTTTGCATGAAGTTGTGTACATGTTACGTTTTCCATTATGGGAGGGTGCTAAATGTGGAATCTCAGGGGAGGACAAAAATGTGTTATTTTATGTATATACTTTTGTCTACCAGTAGAATCCTGGTGATAAACTTCTTTGGCCAAAGCGTTGTGCATATGTGTTATTGATATGCTAGTTATTTTGACCCATCCCTCTGCTACATCCTTATTAGATCTACTGTTAGACATATGTGTTAGTAGTATGTTCATGGCTGCACCAGATCCATCTGACTCTTCAGCACCGGTTGCTAGGCTTCTTGGGCAAGGGTCGGTGTGTTCTTCATGTTAGGAAGAACCCTGCAGGAGCTAACCACTCTGTGGTTGGGCAGATAAAAAGCGCCTGAGCCACACTCCCATCTCGTGATAGAAGATTGGCATGTATCAGATGGATAAGGAGATAGGGACATACAGGTGGACAAAGGTCCAAGGTATATTCTATTTGAAATTTCTCTATGTACAAACTTCTATATCTTAATATCTTTGATACATCTATGTACTGAGAGGTCTTGATGTCTAGCGTGCAGGTTGACATCCAGATCACTGTGTATATCACCTAATTGAAATAAATTATTCATTTTACTTGTAATTGATTTAAGGTCTGACATGTTGGTCAACTTTCCTTCTAATTAACATAACATTTCTTTATGATCATGTGATGATCTAGACATGCATCTTTTATGATGATTTATTGTACACATTACTCTTGTGATATTTGAGTATTTTGGCATGTAGGTCAAAACCATGTATTAAAATTCTTTTCCTTATGATTATTTGATGGTTGATTAGTCTATGTGTATTTTCTACCTTGTCATCTTTCGACTTTCCTCAATTTTATGTTATAATTGTGATGTGGCTTTTTGTGGGAAAATAGAGACCTTACATGTGGTATTAGAGCTAGTGTTTAACTCTTGGGCTTTGGCCTACTACTTGCTAAATTGTGTATTTATGTGTGGGTGCAGGATTTAATCTATCATCATGAACACCATAACTAGTTACAGGGTAGGATCTAGCAATGGTCCAAATGAACAACCCAAACAAAGGCTAGATCAGATTTTAGCCCTTTTGACCCAACAAGGGAGCCTCCTACAATAACAGGGTGCATGTATGGATCACCCTGAGAATGACATGAGGGGTAGGTAGGATGAGACTCATCTGAATGAGGAGCAAAGGAAATTGGAGGAGGATAGGAGGGTTGAGGAGCAACAGAAGAGAGATGTTGATCTCAGGGCTGCAAAGGTAGCCAGAAATAGGGGCAAGATAGCTGAGGAGCTCAGAAAAGATTTGAAAAAGGTTACACCTCCTACTTTTAGTGGTAAGACCCTTGGGGATGATGCCAAGGAATTGTTCATTTCCTTGGAGAAATAATTTCATGTCTGAAACTTCTCTGGACAATCTAGGGTGATGTGGGCTACTTTTCAACTGACAGGTGAAGCTGCCACTTGGTGGAAGAATGTAATGGCAGAAAAGAAACTTCATGCAGGAGAGATATCATGGGAGGAATTCCTACAGTTGTTTTGCACGAGGTGGTTACCTCAGTTTTTCTTTGACAGGAAGGTGGTAGAATTTTAGAATTTGATTCAGGGAGTCCTGACAGTTACGCAATACCATGAGAGATTCTGTCATTTGGTGAAGTATGTTCCCCAGTACCAACAGAATGAATGATTCAGGACTCACAAATTCATAACACGGTTACGTCTAGAGGTGGGTTCTAAAGTTGAAATGCATGAGCCAGAAACCATGGATTTTGCACTCAGAAAGGCTCTTAGGCAGGAACAAAGGTTACAAAGTTTGTCCAAAGTGAATAGTAATCAGAAATCCAATACCAATTAGGGTTTCAAAAGGAAATATCATGATAATAAACAGCATAATGGTGGACTCCAGCAAATCAGGAATATGAAGGGCAAAGGACAAGGAAATTCAGGAAATAATTCCTATAGGAACTCTCAAAACAAGAATCAGAATAAAGGAAACAACTCGGATTCCAACAGGTATGGAAATAGGAGGGACAAGCCAGAAGGAAAATAGGGACCCCAAGATGGGTGTTTTGTCTGTGGAGGTGATCATTTTTCTACTAGATGTCTAAAGATTTTAGATCATAAAGGATTTCAAGCACAACATCACATTCACGCAGCTATTGATCACATGCAGGCTAATTTTCAGGCTACCCGTATTCAGATGACTGGTAAGCTTTTTTGTTAGAATGTTTCAATTTTGATAGATACAGGATCTACTGAATGCTTGTAGATCCTAAATTTGTATCTAGGATTTCAATTAGAGTAGGATTTATGGCTGAACCTTAGATTGTAGAATATGGAAATAGGGTAGAGCATCAGGTAGAGCAGTGTTTATCATGCAGTGAGTCGGAACTTCCTAGTTTTCTCACGCAAGTCAATCTTTATGTCACCCCTTTAGGATCATATGATGTTATCTTAGGCATCAACTAGTTAACTGAGCATAAGGCAATTGTAGATTGTAGAGAAAATTCAGTTGTATGTTTTGATGATAAGGGAAGACCAACAGTTATAAGAGGTGTAAAGCAACCTATGGAAATGACGTAGATTTCTACTATGCAGTTAAAAAGGGCAAAGAGGAAAGGATGTATGTTGTATGTAGTTCATTTCAAGGACATTGACGCAAGTCCTAGTGAGAATGATTCTCCCTTATTATACGAATTCTGAGATGTATTTCCTGAAGAATTGCCTAAACTACCTCCAAAGAGAGAATTTGATTTCTCCATCGATTTGATGCCTTGAACTGAGCCACAATCTAAGGCTCCATATAGAATGGCTACTACTGAGATGTATGAACTGGAGGTTAAACTCCAGGAACTTTTGGAAAAGGGATTTATATGCCCTAGCGTATCACCATGGGGAGCCCCGGCGATCTTTGTTAAGAAGAAGGATGGTACTTTGCGACTATGTATTGATTACAACATGCTCAACAAAGTGACCATCAAAAATAGGTATCCTCTTCCACGAATATAGGAGTTATTTGACCAAATGAAAGGTGCTACTATGTTTTCTAAGATCCATTTGAGATCTGGATATCATCAGCTTCGGATTAAGGATGAGGACATATCAAAAACTGCTTTTAGGACATGGTATGGGCATTACAAGTTTGTTGTTCTACCTTTTGGATTAATGAATGCTCCTGCCTCATTCATGAACCTTATGAACAGTATGTTCAAAGACTGTTTGGATAAATTGGTGGAGAACTTTATTGATGACATCCTAATTTACTCCAAGAACATGGAAGAACATGAAGAGTACTTGCGCATAGTCTTACAGTGTCTAAGAGATAGGAAATTATATGGTAAGCTATCCAAGTGTTCTTTTTATCAGAAATAGATTCATTATCTAGGGCATATCATATCTGCAGATGGAATTGCAGTAGATCCTTCCAAGATTAAGGCTATACTTGAATGGCCTGCCCCTAGCAATGTGAGTGAAGTGCGAAGTTCCATGGGGTTGGCTAGTTACTATAGGAAATTTGTGGAGGGATTCTCCAAGATAGCTACTCTGATTACATCCCTACAATGAAAAGGGAAATGATATGAGTGGACAGAGACATGTGAGAAATCTTTTGAATAGTTATTGAAACAGAAGCTCACATCCACTCACATTTTAGTTGTACCTGGCCCTAAAGGACAGTTCACTATGATTATAGATGCTTTAGGTGAGGGTTTGGGTGGAGTGCTGATGCAGGATGAAAGAGTAGTGGCCTATGAGTCATGGAAACTAAAACAACATGAGGTTAATTATGCTCCGCATGATTTAGAATTGGCTGCTATTGTACATGTTTTACATATGTGGAGGCACTACCTATTGGGTAAGCCTTTTGAGCTAAAAATAGACCATATGGGATTGAGATATATTTTCACACAGCCCAATCTATATGCTAGGCAGAGATGTTGGTTAGAGTTTTTGAGGGAATACGATTTTGGCATTGAATACATTAAGGGGAAAGAGAACAGAGTGGCAGATGCTCTTAGCAGGCGAAGGCACATTTCTGCTATCTCTACCTCTAGGACATGTTTGAGAGAGTAGGTGTTGCTTAATCTTCTAGGGGATGACCATTATGAGTTGGTCAAATCAGCTTTGCTGAATGATCCATCTGATTATCATTTTGACAGATACAGTTTTGAGAATGATGGTATTTTGAGATCCCAGAATAGGATGTACATTCCCAACCGTGCAAGGTTGAGGGAAGTGGTACTTGAGGAGATGCATTACGCTCCATTTTTAGGTCATCCAGGGGTAAATAAGATGATTACCAATTTGAGGCCATTGTAATTTTGGCCAAGGATTAAGTGTGATGTGACAGCTTATATAGCCCAGTGTTTGGAATGCCAGCGAGTCAAGGATGACCATGTCCACCCAGTGGGATTATTGTACCCTCATGATATTCCAAAATATAAATGGAAAGTCATCAGTATGGACTCCATACATGGATTACCCATGACCAGACAGAGGTATGATGTCATTTTGGTTGTAGTTGACAAACTAACCAAAGTTGTTCATTTCATTCCCGGTAGCTCTAAGGATGGATCCTTGGCTTTGGCCAAGAAGTTTGTGCATGAGATTTTCCATCTTCACGGTGTGTCACAGACTATTATATATGATAGAGACACTCGGATGACATCAAGGTTCTGGACAACCTTGAATGCTTCCTTGGGTACACGTCTCAATTTTAGCACAGCCTACCATCCTCAGACGGATGGGCAGATAGAAAGAGTGAATCAAATGGTTGAGGATTTACTCTATATGTACTACATGGATCAGTAGTACAAGTGGGAAGAGTATCTTCCCTTGGTAGAGTTTGCATATAATAACTCTTACCATGCTTCTCTAGGTATGGCACCATTTGAGGCACTTTATGGTCATAAGTGTCGCGTTCCTATCAGTTGGGACAAAATTGAGGACAGGATTGTGGTTGGTCTTGATATGTTGCGAGAGATGGAAGAACAAATGGCTTTGATCCGAGATAGGTTGAAGGAAGCAGCGGATCGACAGAAGAGCTATGCGAATAAGAACCGCACATTTAAATAATTCCAAGAAGGGGACAAGGTGTTCTTGCATGTTCGGCCTCATAAGAGTTCTATATCTTTCGGTAGGGCTTCAAAACTTGCGCTGTAATATGTGGGCCCCTTTGATGTTTTGGAAGTCATCAATCCAGTTTCATACCGACTTTATCTACCACCCGCTCTGGCCCGAGTTCATAATGTTTTTCATGTTTCATTACTGAAACCTTATCACCCAGATGGTTCTCACATTTTGGATTGGCGTGCTTTGCAGGTTCAGGAGTCGGGGGTAGTGCAGGTGGAGCCTACACGGCTCATTGATCAGCGTACTATTCGAGTGCACAATAGAGATGTTTTGCAGTACAAGGTCCAGTGGGACAAATTCTCTGTTGAGAGTGCCACATGGGAGGATGCAGAGGACGTGCACTGATTTTTTTCTCATTTCTTCTCATAGATTTCTCTGTTGATTCACTATGATGTATATATTTTATGTGTGGTGTGTTTCTTTCTAGTATATTTTGATGTGACATCGGGTCGATGTCTTCTCCTAGTTGGGAGGGATGTCACGACTCGACCTTTGAGACTCTTTGATTTCAGACTTGTCATGCGACCTTTGACTGTGGTTGACCTAGTCGCTATGATTCGACTATGACATTTCTGTTATGTTCTAGATTAGACCTACTTGTCGATGCTTTGTTATTGGTAATGGCAACTTTAAGTAGGTTATGATGGTGATTATTGTTATGAGATTATGTTATGATGCGTAATAGATGCTTTATCTCAATTATTATTATTACATGCATAAATGTGGAATTATGATGTAATTTCATTAAAATGAGTTGAATTATGGATTATGAATTATAAATGAAATATTTTGAAACTATTGATTAAATGTTAATTCGAGTACTGATGTATTGTTTTGGCTCCGAGCGTGTTTGAGTGGATGCAAGAACGAATGTGGGGTGTGGTCAAGGTAGAGAAGGCTAGCTCTCAGTTCTAGAGAGTACAGATGGTCGTGTTAGTCTGGTTCACGCACACACCACCTAGAGTCATTGCTTAATTGCGCTAACGTGTTATTTTTATATTATTTGTTTTGAATGTCTTTGTGAATGGAAACAAAGAAATGATTATTTTTAATTTTCATATGGACACTTGTATTAGATGTGTTGTGTACTCATGATATTGCTTCATATCTTCTTTTATCTCTCCCTCCAAATTTAATGAGAACCTTGTGAAAATGTATAGATAAATGATTACTTTTCAAATTGCCATGTTCTTGCTACGTATGTGTTTGGTGTTATGGAATTTATATGTTCATATATTATTGAAGTAGAAATGAAAGGCGGAGCTTTTATTTTTTAAAAGTTATTGAAAATGGTTGATTAAGGGAGCGGAGGGGGAAAAGTGGTTAAGAAAAGAGGCCATGATCCTTATTTGGAGGCATGCGCTCTCCCTCTCTCTCTCTCGCAGGTTGTTATAGTGGTTGAAGAATCCACATAAGGACAAGAAAGCAGGAGGAAAAATCTTACCAAAGAACTGGACTTGGGGAAACGGGTTGGTGGAGATGCAACTGGGAATTATTTGAAACTTACAATACTAGGTTCCAAAAGAAACCGTTGTTCTTTTCCTTTTCAAGGATTATGCAGGCTTTGGTAGCATCTTAGCTAGATAATATCATTTTCTTGTAACTTTGAGGTTGATGAATGCGTAGATGTTAAGCCATAGAAGAACGACACTATAATGATTTTTCTTATTTACTCCTTGTTAGCTGCTTAAACGTTATAGTTATGAACCTGAT
>MU228521.1:3248795-3263391 GCA_018584345.1 Thuja plicata | reverse complement strand
ATATATATCTCAAATGTTTTCTGCAAGAAAGAATATTTATACTCAAGCATAAACTGTTTTATAAAGATATTCAATCATTGAAGTTCTGTGGTAAAGTTTGGTTTACAAATTTTAATTTTTCTTATACTTTATTGCCCTCCTCAATTAAATATTAAATTTATGATTAGTGTTCAATTTGTTTAATGTTTAATTAGTTATAGGGTGATGGTAGAATTTTTCTTAGCATTATAATTTGGCTTTAATTTGATTTAAGGTGTATAGGGTTAAGGGTCCCATTCTTTATAGTGTTCATATAGGTTTAAGGTTTGAATTTAAATTAGAATAGTATACAGTTATTTCTTTATTTAGAGTCATCATTAAGAATGATATGGTTTAGTATTAGGTTCAAAAAAAAATTTAGTTTAAGAATAGGGTATATTTAAGGATTATTTTTCTATAGATTTAGATTCTAGTTTCAATTTGAATCAGGGTCTTCTTTAATTACGCATAAGGTTAGGGTTCAAATTTCTAGAGTGTTGAGTTTGTGTTTGGGAATATCTTAGCTTATTGTTTTTATTCATTTTTTTACGAGATGGGGGTTTAATTTACTACTGGCCGTAGGGATAGGGTTTATTAATAAATATTATAGTAGAGGTTTTGGTTTAGTTTCAAGTGTACTAATGTAATGATTCAATTCCAATATAGTATTAATCAAAGAAAACAAAATTGCTAACAAAAGGAAAAGGTGATTTCACAAATTTACTTGTATGTATTTGATTGGTAACCACAAAGAAGATTATAAATTCACTTAATTTGAGATTATTTTTAAACTAATTTTTTAATAATATTATATTATTAAACATATGTTTGAAGTCAAATTTACTTATATAATAAATATTCAATATTTTTATTTTACTTTAATGATTGAATTGTCATAAAAAAATTTAATTGTAGATATGACTAATATTTATTTTGTATAAAGATATTATTAGTTATGAAAAAATCCTATAGTTATAATTTTATCTTATTTTTGCTAAGTAACAAAATAGGGAAACTTAATCAAGCTTTGAGATTAAAAAATAATATTCAATAAAATACTTGTAGTTCAAAAATTGACTTTGTGTCTGATATAGGAAACCACATACATGTTTTGGATCTAAATAATAAGGGAAATATAATTCAATCTTACACCATAACAATATATTGAAGAGGTTTGCATCTTTCTCTTTGGGGACAAGATCAGCAATTACAGAGAGGGGAAGTCCTGGGTGAACTTGGCTTCTGTTTCCCTAGATTTAACACCGTTAACCATGGCCCTCAACGCTATCTCTCTCTCCCAAAATCAAGATAATTTGATTTGGGAAGACTCCCACATGGCTCTTTCACTGTAGCCTCTGCTTACTCTGCCCAATTTAATTAGGGAGCCTCCTCTTTTTGGGTAAAAGCATGGTTACCTGGCCTCATCCCAAAAATCAATGTTCTTTTTCTCGCTTTTGCTCTAAAATCATATCCTTACTGTTGATAACCTTGTCAAACATGGCATCTCTATCCCCAACATGTGTGTTCTTTGTCTTTGCCACATAGAGTCTATGGATCATCTTTTCATCAATTGCCCCTTTGTTAGCTCTGTTTGGCATTTTTTCGTGCTGCTCTTTGGCCTCCAATGATGTTTCCCTGTCTCTGTGCAAGATATGTTCTCTCACTGGACCCGACCCTTCAAAAATACTGCCTTTCACAAAATTTGGTCTTGGGTGCTCCCTCACCTCTGCTGGGGCATATGGAAAGAGCGAACAATTACATCTTTAGAGAACGCAGTGCTAGCCCCAAAATCATATTTGAAAAAATCCATCATGCTCTGTTGGAGAACTTTGTTTAATGTGGTAATACTAATCCTTTTGCAGGTGCTAGAATAGCTGACTCTTCAGACCCCAAGAATACCATGGATACTAGACAGAGCTGCACCCGGTGCTGTCCTCCAGAAGGCTAGTCCAAATCCAATTTTGATGGCGGGGCCAAGGGTAATCCGGGTAAGGAGGGAAGTGGAGGCATTACTCAAAATTACTATGGTCAGGGCATTGCTGTCATCAGCTTCCCATTAGGCATTCAAACCAACCATTTCACAGAAGCTAGCGTAGTCCTCCAAGTGACAAAGTTAGCACATGAATTGGGAATCAAACAACTATGGTTAGAAGGTGATTCCCAAAACATTATTAACTGCCTTAAAAATCATCACCCTCCTTCATGGATAATTGAAAACATGATTGAGGGGACACAGAGCCTATTGAATACCTTTGAAAGGGTGCATATTAGCCACGTGTACAATGAAGGTAATCATGTTGTCGACTGGTTCACCAATTGGGTGGTACAAAGTGAAAGGCAGACACGTTGGCTTTGTGGAGGAGATCTTCCATGTGAAGCTTTAGTTATTGTGGATTATGACCAAATCCATGGGAAGAAACGGGACATAGAAACTAATCATGATAGTGATAGCTCAGAAAGGTAATGAAATCTCCATAAATGGTAAGTACGAGATAGGCTGGAAGGGCAATAACTATAGTCAAAGCTCACACACTAACTAGGTACTCAAAAAAAAAATATTACTTCCAACTCAAGGCATCACAGAAGATCATTCTAGATTCATTTGGTGAAAGTTCATTTTAGCAGAGATTTTCCCCTATTAGAGCATTATGCTTACGCAATGGGCGGAGAAAGACATAGAAGGGAGCCTGCAAAGGATAGTAAAAAATGGCAGAGGCGGGCCAAAGTCTGGAAACATCTGCAAAGCGGTGGTATTTCTACCTTTATTGAAAGGCTCCATGGCGGGAAATAGTCTATGACTAGATTGTTTGTCAAAAATTGGAATGAAGGTAGTATCGAGATTGATGGAAGAAAGTTTACGGTGACTGAGGAGGTCATCTATGTGGTCACTGGGATCCCCATTATTGGCGAAAAATTCTACAGAGACTGAAAGATCTTGGACACTGCAATTAGCAAATATGTTAGCAATGAGGAGGAAAAGAACGAGCTCACCAAAGTTAGAACCCACTTCCTGCATGATGGGCTAAAAATTCTATGTAGGTTTGCTCTCCGAGCCATTATATACTACGTCACCCTTGATACCAGGATTGATAGAATCTGCACCTACCATTTTTTAATTTTGAATCATTTCTGCAATGGTATTAAGGTGTTTATTCCCTTTTATTTATATGCCTCTATAAACGAGAATATTAATGTGTATAGAGAGAAGGCTATTTATAACCCCGCCCTAGATGAAGGGCTTCTACTGTTGATCTATGAATACTTTAAGGCCCAAAATCCTGGGCAAGGAAATTGGTCAAAAATATGAGAGGGAGGCCTCAGGGTCTGATTATATTCCCTCGAATATGGACGACAGTGAGGGCATGCATTTTGATGAGAATGAGGAGTATGTAATAAAGAAGAACTACCAGGGCTCGTCATCGAAGAAGAGGAAAGGTATCCAAAAGAAAGTTAAAAAAGAGATCATGGTTACCACCAAAAAAATGAAAGCCATGATTATTTCCTCAGATGAGGAATATGATGAGAATGAGGAAGGTATAGAATCAGAAGGCGAGTAGGAAATAACAACCGGGAAAGGCAGAATGAGGAAGCATACCATGCCTGCTAAACTCCAAACCAGAAAGGAGAAAGATAGGGAGGCAAGAAGTGATAGGAACTCCATGGAGGACAAGAAATGTAGAGCTTCTCCTATTTTAGACTCCACACCCGAAAATTTGGGCTAGGACCAGGAAAAATATTTTTTTTGTTATATGGCCAATAAGGGAAGGATTGTTGGCTGGAGAGACTTCAACATTAAGATGGATAAAATAGGAATCACTAGAGAAATTATAAACCCCAAAGTCAAAGAAAGTGAAGGCAGGAAGATTAAGGTGGAAGAATTTATTGACCCCTCAATGGTGGTGCTAAGTGACAATACTAGGGAATTTGACCTGAACCTGCTCAACAACACCAGAAACAGAACAATCAAATGGCTCTACCATGAAGTTGAGGACCTCAAAAAAATGGTTAGAGGTACCAATAAGGAGAAAAGGGAGGTGATGATGAGGAATAGAGGAATCTGAGCATCTGAGTCAAGCATATGGAGGACAACATGACCAAGGTGGAAACCAATCTCAAGAACATAGCTGAACAAAGCTATAACATCCTAAAACAGACCAGAGAACACACCAAAACCATCATTGAGAAGCTGGAGGAGGGGATGGACGTGGCTAGCATTGAGGTGGAGACCAAATAGAACACTGATGAGGGACCTGGAAAAAGAACTAGGGCCAGAACCAAGAAGTCTAAGGAAAAGGGCGGGGAGAGTACCATCTATAAAATCAAGGAGTCGACTGCCAACATGGAGCTACTTGAGGCCAAGGCGGCCACTCTAATGGTGGACCTTTCTTAGGGTTCCCTGGGTGTTTTTGCTACTTTCAGGTTTTATTTTCTTATTAAGAAGCTTTAGCTATTCTTTTGTTTTGGCCATTTTGGCTTGCTCTACTCTTAGGAACCGACCTTTCTTTTGTTGTTTTAATGTTTTATCTCTAAATACATTGTTGCAGGTTTCAAGATCCCTGTAAAACCTATTTTACTTAAAAAAAAACAATGTCTTGAAGATGCTAGATACAAAAAGAAGAAGCTTGCAAGAACATAGCGGATGAAATCCAAAAGACCATCCAAGATGCCTGCACTTCCAGTTATAAATGAAGTTAATATCTTGGAATATTCATGGACTTAATGGTCCACATAAGAAGGATGTAATAAGGAATATGATAAGGGATCATAGACCAGATATTATGCTGATCCAGGAAACTAAGATGAAGAAGGAAAAACTTGAAGACATTAAATTCTACAAGACAATGGATAGGGTTTCTACGAGTTCAGATGGATCCTCTGGAGGGTTGATGACAATGTGGAGCTCCTCACTCATTAGGGATGAAATCATTCATGAAGAAGCTAATTTTTTACTCTTGAATTTTACTAATGTTAAGGATAATTCAAAATTTGGTACATCATGAATATTTATGCTCCTAATTATAAGAAAAGGGAGAAGATCTTACTGGGACAAACTTTGAAGCATTATTTCCATGTTAGATCTTTCAAAAGGTATTATTATGGGGGATTTTAACATCCCTCTCAAAGAAGGTGAAAAAAAGGAAGGAATCAACCCTGATCTAGCAAGTAGGCAAGAGCTCATGGACTTTATCAATGATCAAGCCCTCTTAGATGTGGATCTTCAAGGGGCGAGCTTCACCTAGAGAAATAGGAGAATTGGGAAAGAGTGCATCCAAGTCTGGCTAGATAGGGATTTGATTATTGTTGACTGGCTAAATTCTCACAATAGCAAATTATCTGCTCTGGTGAGGAAAGGGTCGGAGCATTCTCCTATGTCTCTTACTTTGGACCTGATTATCAAGCAAATAAATTTCCCTTTCAGGTTTGAAAGGATGTGGACTACCCATTTTAATATCAATAACAAGATCTTGGAATGGTGGAATATTGATGTTAGAGGGTCAACTATGTTCAAAGTAGTTAAAAAACATAGAAATGTCAAGATTAACATAAAGCTTTGGAATGGAAAATGATCATATTACATAATTATGTAGAAGCTGAACAAATTGGCATAAAATTGAAGTGAGCAATGGTAGAGCAGCAACAAAAGAAACAAAAGAAGAAGCGATGGTAGAGCAGTGACAACCGGTGCAGCTGGGACAATTGGAACCACTGCAATCAGGGCCCCTACAATCATGGACAGAATGGGTTTTCAGGGAAGGATGTGACAAAAATCTTTAGGCCTTGATCCACAGTACAGAGGTAGTCAGATATTGACAGAAAATATTTTATTGGGAGTTTTCAATCGCATGAGTTTGCAAAAAAATTCTCGTCATCTTCTGGGTACAAGGATCCCTTACAGACCTTTCAGGGTAAGGTAGTGGTCCAACCCGTGAAACCCATGTTCATTAATCCCCATTTTCATATTAAACAACCAGCCTCTAAGCCTTTTAAGGCCAAATCAGATCTCCCAATTCTAGCCTTGGATCCTTTGTAGAAGGGGAAAGGGCCTCTCTCAGAAAACAATTTTTCTCGATGTGATTTGTCATAGCCTAAAGGGCTCAAAGGTCCTGTGCAGAATAAAGCATCTTCAGAGGGGTTCCAGGGCATCTGATCTGTCAAGGCTAGAGAGCCTTCAAAAAACACTCATATTGGATTGGAGTGTCCCCCCCCCATGTTCTTCAGGTAAAGGACAACCTACGATAGAAATTTCAAAAATTTTCTGGGCGGGAAAATGGAAATCCTAATTTGAACCTCACAAGTTCTCATCTTGTTGTCAATTAGTTGTTTTCTTTGGGCCCTAATGTCAAATTAGACCTTCCTACTGGTCGGCTCTTGGTGAAAGATATTACACAATGGGTCTTCCCTGAGGATTTAGTGCTGAATAGGCCTGTTCCAAAATCATATCCTAATAAGTGAGCCCAGGGAATAAAGTCTTTGGCCATTGAAAAATATTTAGGAGTAAACCCTTAGGCCCCGATGTGCCCTCCCTAAGACATGCAAGATAAGGGTCTCCAACATTAATACTCTCAAAAGGTATTTGGTCCAGGATTTTGCAAACCTTATCTGGCACACAGAAGACTAGGTTTTTCGGAAGTCAAAGCTCCTTAAGGGAAAACAACCCATCTTTGATATTTGCAAGGGCTCCCCCTAGTTTTTCCTGAGGTTGTCCCTCCACATGCCAGGCCTTTGCCTCCTGTGCAAGGTCAAGGGACTTTACCCCCTTTCGATTCTTTTAGAGCCCCCTTCAATCTAAATTAGGTTGAGCACTCAAAGATTTGCGTAAAAAAACAAGGCCATTCTTCTGTTGATAGGCAGTGGGTTTGAAAACCACCTGTGTCTATGGTTCTTCCTGAATACATGCTCCAGCACCAAATTGGGGTCCTTCGAAAGTTAGCCTTAATTAATAAGTGTGCTAATTCTCACATTTCCTTTTCAGATATTAATGCTTGGGACTTTGAATCTTGGGTAGGATTGCAAGATCTCTTCATGATGGATTTGGAATCAAATTTCTTTGTTGCTATATTTAAATCAAAAGTAGAGAGACATAGTTCATAAGGAGAAAGGGTGGTTATGTCAGGGTGCTGGCATTATCACCTTTATTTGGTCCCCAAACTTTGGCCCTCAGCCTCAGACATGTAGTTTTTTCCCCCAATGGATATCCTTCCCCACACTTCCTCTAGAATATAGAGATACATATATTATTGAAGTGCTCACTAATACTTTGGTGATTTTTATCAGACACGATCTCCTTCCTTTTGAGTTTACTCATATTGAGGTTAGAGTCTGTATTCTTGTGGACCAAACTAAGGATTTCCCCTCGGTAATAAATATTAAGTCCAAATGGGGTTCTTGGTCTCAAAGCGTAGTGATTCAAGAGGAGTGTATTGTTCTAGAGCACCAAGACAAATTTAGGCCATCTGAATTCTTTATTTCACACTTCTATGGTAAAGGAGGTGGTATTCCGTAAGGATCTCTCTTCAAACCCTGCATTTTGCTCCATTCCTGATAATGTCGGGGAAAAATATCAACATCCTAATCAGGGGTCTCAAGATAAGCTCGGGTCTAGAAGACCATCTGCCGAGTCCTTGGGAGGGTTTATTGTCAATTTCTTCTCTTTTCTCTAACATTTTCTTTGGCTCTATTATTCCTCTCAACTAAAAGTCACGACTCTCCAGATTACAGGTTCTGCCCCAAGTTTTCATCAACCTCCACTTTCCTTGAAAGCTCTCTTGTCAAGCCAAAAGACTGGGGGCTATTTTAAGAATCGAGGAAATCCACATGATAATGTTGCGAGCGATAAACACACCCTCAACTCTAGTGTTTTAGATGAAAAGGTAGTTGAGGGTTGCCTTATTTTGGTTGATTTAGGGGTCCTACCAAAAGCCCATGATTCACCGACCCATAGGGAATATAGTGATTCAGTGCAATTGAATATTCCGACCTTGACATCCAAAAATAGGGATCAAAATCTTTCCCTTCCTTAGCCTGCTCAGATTTCTCCCTGGAAATAGGATATTCTAGTCCATCCTCTCTCCTCAATCAGCTCAGAGGAACCAAAGTGGATTAGTAATATTCAGGAATAAAACTTGGTCTACTTGTATAGGGACATAATGATGGAATCATTAATTCTAAAGGTGGCAGAAGATAAAATTGATAACCTTCAAAGTGGATCTCGCACTCGGACTCGGAAATGGAAGACCACTTTCAACCCATAATTCAGGGAGGTAATGCACCATAGGTAGTTCTAACTGAGAAAGTAATTTCATGTTCTATCTTCCAAATAGAGCTAGACAATACCAACGGCTCAAAGTTAAGCTCCCATAAGAAACTTAAGGGAAGACCATCAAAAATCTCCAACATTAAAGAAGAGATAGCTCTAGGAACATAACTAACCATCAATTTCCAGAGGACACCTAGAAAATGTAGGAAGAGGCTTCAACCTTGATGTCAAAACAAATTAATGGAAGTAGGAGGGCGAACAACTCTCTGAAAGGACTATGAGGATATTATCATGGAATTTTAGAGGTTTAAATGCCTCTAACAAAGCTCGTATAATAAAAAACTAGATCCTTATGGGGGGTGCAGACCTGATTCTACTACAAGAGACCAAACTATCAAAAGAAGTAAGAATTTTTTTTTCCAAAGTGGCATAACTATGATCCCGACATCAATAGGCGCATCTGGAGGAATGGCTTTTTTTTGGAACAGACACAAATGACAAGTTTATCTTATTTCAAAGAATACAAATTGGATGGTATTGGAAATTAAAATATCCTCTATCTCTTTCATCCTAATTAATGTCTATGGTCCAATTTCCCCATTAGGCAAATAGAGACTGTGGAACTCTCTTTCCCGAGTATTGACAGGGCTGCAAGGGAGCAAAATAATTCTGGGAGGGGATTTTAATGCTACTCTAGGGCTGAAAGATAAGATGGGTGGAGGTACCCCGTCCCCACAAGTCACGGATGATTTCCATAACTTCATTGATGGCAACCAGTTATTGGACTGCGTCCCTTAAAATGGTAAAATCTCCTTGTCCAACAAGCGGAAAGGAATTAGTTTTGTTGGAGCTAGGCTAGACAGGTTTTTGGTAAGCTCTCTCTGGTTGGCTGACCATGGGATTCTCCAGTCCTCACATCTTTCCGTAATTGGCTTAGATCATTTTTCTATGTCGGTTGAAATCCAAACAAATCCTATCCTCAGCAGGCCTCAACCATATTTTAAGATTGAGAAAATGTGGTTTCAGGATTCAAATTTCTTATCTCTACAACAAAATTCATGGTCTGAAGCCCCATGTAGTGCTGGCATAGAAATGTTTAAATTGTCTAAGAAGTTGAATTTTATGAAAATCAAAATGAAACAATGGAACAAAATTTTCTTTGGGAATATCTTTAAGCAAAAGGCAAAAATTCAATGGAAACTTGAAGACATTCAAGAGTGTATTCTTAATAAAGGCATGACTAGAGAAATCCATGATGAACAAATTATCTATAATCAAAAATAGGATGAACTACTCCTCAAAGAGGAAATTTTTTTGGCGTCAAAGTTCTAGGGAGTTGTGGTTAAAAGGAGATATGAACACGTCTTTTTTCCATATGTCTGCCAAAGTTAAAAGACATGAAAGCTCTATCTTCTAAATCAAGAATGGTAATGGCATGAACCTCAATAATCAAAGGGATATACAAGAGGAAGCTTCTAGATTCTTCTCTCGGATGCTCTTAGTGGATTCTGATGCAATCTTCATGCAACACCCTCCTATCCTAAACTGCATCCCTTCCCTAGTCTCAGATTTTGATAACAAAGCCTTGTTGGATCCCTTCTCCTTGGAAGAAGTTCAAGCTATGGTATTTTCTATGGATGCAAACAAGGCCCCAGGACCTGATGGTTTGACCCCCTTTTTATTTCAGAAATACCGGGAGTTCATGAGTTTGGACATCCTCAAGGCAATGAAGGAGTCTATAAAACATGCCTGCATGTTGAAACTGTTTAATAACACAATTATCACACTCATCCCCAAATGCCATCACCCTTCCTCCACTAAATTTAGGCCAATATCACTATGCAATACCATTTATAAGATAATTTCCAAATTAATGGCCACTTGACTGGGGAAACTGATTCCAAAAATCATCTCAGAATAGCAAGGCGGCTTTGTACTCAGAAAAGACACGGTTGAAGGGGCCCTTATCGCACATGAAGTTATTCACTCCATTAAAGAAGAAAACCTTCCAGCAATGGTTCTAAAAATTGATATGACTAAGGTGTATGATAGGGTTAACTGGCATTTCTTGCGGTTAGTGATGGAAAAATTGTGTTTTGACAAGAAATGGATCAAATGGATTATGGCATACATTATGGGAGCCAAATTTTCTATGATGGTGAATGGCCCTCCAGTGGATATTTCTCCTCCTCAGAAGGAGTTAGACAGGGGGACTCTCTTTCACCCTTTCTCTTCATTATTCTTGCGAAAGGCCTAAGTAGACTCATCTCCATGAAGAAGTCCATGAGAATTTGGAAAGGTACCAATATCAGGTAGTCTCTATCAAAATTATCCAACACACTCTTTGCGGATGACTCACTATTATTTTGTAAAGGAAGTGTCAAGGAAGCAACTGTTATCAAGGAAACTTTGGCAAAATATTGTGAGGCTTCAGGGCAAAAATTAAATAAAGGCAAGTCCAAGATCTTTCTATTTAATATGAATCTCAAAGAAAGCAGAGTAATTTAGATAATATTGGGCTTCTCAATGGCCCATACTCCAAGTAAGTATCTTTGTATCCCTTTCTTCCAAGGCAAGGACAAAGAAATTTTTTGGGATGGAGTCTTGTCAAACATTAGAGAAAGAATTGCCTCTTGGAAAGCAAGGTGTCTATCCCTGGCAGGTAGAACTATGTTAGAAAAATTAGTTCCGATCTCTATTCCTAATTATATTATGTCAGTCATTTTTCCCCCCGGAGTGATAAAAAAATATCCAAATATTTGAAAGATTTCATATGGAGTAGTAACATGGATGATAAATATAAAGTCCCATTGGTTTCATGGATTAATTTGTGTAAACCTAAAGCTAGCGGGGGTTTAGGCTTTCACAGAATCCAGGAAAGGAATCTCAGCCTAGGGGCTAAATTGGCATGGAAAATATACGAATGCCCAAACAGTCTCTAGGAAAAGGTTATCAGAACTAAATACCTTGACTTGAAGGACCCAGAAATAATCTTCTCAATTAGTAACCCTCCCAATAGATCAGTCATGTGGGATTTTATAGTAAAAAGAAAAAAGGTCATCCTCCCCAACCTCTCTTGGCAGATCAATTCGGGCACCAAAGCTCTATTTTGGTTAGACTCATAGAATGGTCTCACTCAATTGTCCACCTTGCCAAATCATACGAGAGCCAAAATTATATTGCAACAGAGCTGGGGAGATAGAGTTTCAGATTACATGTCATGGAATCATGGAACTATGAAATGGAAAGACCTCTCCCAAATTTAGATTCCTCAATCAGAAAAAAATGAGCTGGAAAACATTCTAAAATCGAGGTTCATCTCGATCAATGGTGACAGAGACAGACTAATCTGGATGAAAATTAAGACAGGAAAATACACAGTTAAAGAAGGCCCCATCCATTCCAAATTCCATTCTTAAATTCACTTTGCATAGCTCCATCCTTCCCAAAATTGGGGACTTCTTTTGGTTAGCAATCTAAGATAGGATCTTATCTAGCACAAGACTAAAATGACTAGGGATTATGGATACATTTCCATGCCTTTTATGGGGGGCAGTTTTGGAGGATACAAATCACCTCTTAGTTAGATGTGATTTTCCACAAGTTATATGGAAATGGACTCTCAACAAACTAGGATGGAGTGCCCCCCTGCAGACATCATTACAATTATTATTACAGCAGTGGCCCATCCTACATTAGGAATCTTTCTTTGCTATCATCTGGAGAGTTATCCCTGCAGTGGTGGTTTGGTCCCTTTGGTGGGAGAGAAACAAAAGGATCTTTAGAAAAAAAGTCTCAATAGAAAATGTGGTATGTAGCATGGTGGAGAAGAATGTCTCAGAAATGGTAAATGCATGTGTCAAAGGTGAAATCCCTATCCTCGACTTTCACACCGTTTGATAATTCAATATTACCAAATTGGCCCCAGATTGCTATCCCACTCAAAGGGGTCTTGATTGGGAAAATGCCAAAACATCAAATTAGAAAAGATATCAAATGCATCCCACCAGATCTCAATCAAACTAAACTAAATTTTCATGGAGCAAGTAAAGGTAACCCAGGCAAAAGCGGCGTGGGTTTTGTTTTGAGAAACATAGAAAAATCTATCATATTAGCTATGTACAATAAACTGCCAAAGGGAACAAACAACATGGCAGAAGCTTGAGATTTAATATGTGGGATTAGGTTAGCAATTCAATTGGGAGTAAGGAATATGCATATTGAAGGAGACTCACTGCTTATAATTTCATAGTTATCTAAGAAATCCTTAGTTAGCTGGGAGATAAAATACATACTGCAGGAAGTGATTATACTCCTACCAAAATGCACTTTATACACTATGTCACATTGCTACAGGGAGGGGAAAAAATTAGCCGATTGGCTTGAAAATTTAGGGGTTAAGAGTGTCGATATGGATTGGGAAAAGAACTACGTACAGGTCCAGTCATTACAAGTTCCATACTTCCTAATGGAAGAATGTGGATATCATCTCAAGAGAATGTTAGGAGATGGATTTAATGTGAGAATATTTGATCTCAACTTGGCCAGAGCATAATTATTGGCGGCAACTGAAATCAATGCAGTGCATGCTAAGTATAACTTTGGGATTTTAAATCAAGACCATATATCCATGAAACATGTGGGAGGGCCTGTAAATATATTAAGCTTGAATTGAGCCTTTAAGTCAAATGATAAGAAAATATGTGGTGTCAATCAGGAAGATCACCATAGTGTCAAAAAAGGATGAATATCTAGGAGTAATATCACATCCAAATTTCATACTAGGTGCAACACAAGGTCCCAATATATTTTCAAATTTGTAACACATGTGGCATTCAATTTGAGTTTTGATCACATTTCTCTTCCTCATCATGATGTAGCCATCCATCCTGGGCTATTTATCACCCATAGTTGTTCATTGTTAACTAGTGTTTATGAGCTTTCCCTTCCTAATTCTGCACTAAACAAAGGCAAATGTTGATTACAGGAAGTTAAATTTTAGGATTTCCCTATGGATAAAGGAGTGGGAACATCCCCTATTAGGCCCTTATTTTGGTAAACAGATGAAGATAGCCTTTATGCATCTTCGAGGCCCTGTAAATGATGTAATTAGGGGCATCATTGGGGATGGTATACTGCTCCTAGACGCTCCCTGACATCTCTTTCATACACATGTGGCATCATTATTCCTGTCGAATTGGTATGATATGGTGCCCGATTACGGAGTCTTCTTTCACATGATTAAGAAGATTTTGAAACCAAATTTTGTCTCGGACAAAGAAATTTGAGAGGTAATAAATGGATTACAGCTGCAGTTGTCTGAGGCATGGGTTAGAGGGATCTTTCCGCTGGTAGATCTTGATAACAAGAAAGAAATATCCCACTTATACAACATACTAAAGTTGGATTTGCAGGGTCGGGATATTCTGCATCTTCATAGGGAAATCATTAAGTTTATGGATATATTACCTAGTGGGATGGTTGCTAACACATTCTTTCTCTTTGATTAGATATCAATAGTGCTGATGTTCATTGAAAATGAAGACAAAGCACATTCTCCTTCAATGTCTTCAACTCCTGCTATGTCAACCAACTCTATTTCTGGTAGGGCTTTGGTAAAATCAAAGAACAAAGGAGGAGAAAAGTAAACTTTAGGGCCTCCAATTTTGCTGTGGTGGGTTCATCTCTTTTTTGAGCTGCTAGATTTTGGCCTTGTTGTTAAAGGCAGAAGTACTCTCGGCGGGTCTATTTCCTATCTCATCTTCTCATTTTCTCTTATGTTTGTATATCTTTTAATCAGATAATGGTCTTCTTGGTCTTTAGGTTAGTTTATAACAGAATCTACAGGATGTGTGTTCAAAGTGTAATGTGTGTAAGGATAGGATGGAGGGTTTTCTTTCTTCTTCTTTCCCTCCTGAGCCCTTGAAGCAATGTATTTATTATATTAATAAAATATTTCAATGGCTTTGCCATTTTCGCCCCCAAAAAAAAACATTAAGCTTTGGAATAAGAGTGAGTTTGGGGATATCTTCTCCTCCAAAGAGAAGGTCATTTCTAACCTTTGTCTTTGTTGGAAATATTCAGGACTAACAGAGTTACTGAGAGGGGAGGGGTGAATCAGTAGCTCTTAAAACTTTTATTATATTTCTGCACTTGTATCTACTTAACCATTCATTCATGAAAATGTAATCATTCATAGCACATAACACAAAGATTGGTAACCCAGAAACCTTCCAAATAGAAAGTAAAACTGGGGTGGGGATGGTACCCACAAAACTTTGGTACTGCAGTATAAAGTTGGCCGGTTAAGGCTTACAATGA